>RJVU01078493.1:1154684-1176550 GCA_003731715.1 Anabarilius grahami
CCCACCCCCCCCAAACAAATCTTAAACAAATGGCAATTTCTAATCATTAATGATTTTAAGTAAATGGAATAAGGGAGAGAGGAAAGCTGGTGAAGACACGGGTAAGAAGAGGATGTTGTCAGTTGCTTCCATGCACAGAGGTTCAGTTTCAGAGTTAGGTGAATAAAAAATAAAAAAAAGTAAATAAAAAGTCAGAGTCTGACGTCATGCTTTGCAAAGAAGAGGGTCCTTCATTTTTAACAAAGGAAGAAACTGGCTTTGAAGTAAAGAATTTATGGTTTCAAGACACATTTGCTGGATTTACTTTGAGAAAAAAAAGAAAGAAAGAAAAAAAAGTGTTTCATAGTTGTGAGTTGTATGGGGAAAAAACAACAACAAGAAACCAATTTATTATACATTATTATTTATTAGACAAATTGTTTTTATTTTGTGGTAAAACACTGTTTTGGATCCTTATATTTAGAATGGTAATTTGTTTTTTTCTTTTTACTTTGCCTGAAATGTATATGTTACTACTATCTCTGTGTATCCTGAAAAAAGTATGTGTCAGAGAGAAAACTGCATTTTTAGCTCTCAGATTTGTTTTTAAACTGCATTAATAAAATAAACTAAGACAACATTTCAGAGTCCTTCATTTCGTTGTTGTTGTTTTTTTTGCTATTTTGTTTGGTCTTATTTAATTTAGTTAAACATTACACTTAAGCAAAACGTATTTGTTTTTTTTTAATTGAACAAATCTGTGAAATTAATTTAAATTAAACTCAAAACTGTTGCTACCAGGCATTGTACAAAGTTTGAAGTGCACTCCTGTATTTTAAAGTTTTGTTTCTAAAAATGCCACACATTAAATAATTGTGAGCAATAAACATTTTGTGAATTGAAATATTTAATTTGTTGGATGTTAGCATTATCAAAAATGTTCTAATTTAAAATAAATCTAAGTTTTTATAGGAAGATTAACAAAAGTATCCTTTTGAATTTGATAGTCATATAAATTTAATTAAAAGAAACACCTTTTCTGTCTTGTATATGAGTATTTTTTTGGTCTTATTTCTTTTAATTCAAATAAGCTAGACTTTGAAATTACCTTAAACCTTAAACAGTATTTCTGTGTGTATAATAATGCAGAGTTTGTTTGTTCAGTTTATCAAAATGAAGTAAGAAATGTTTCATGCAAAGATTCAGTTTTAGCCATACAAAATGAGAAAGTTATTGTTTTATAGCTACATGATGGCGTTGGCCTAGTATATGTAGTTTACGTATAAACTATGCACATTTTTCGTTCATTCTATAGCATACATAACATGTGGGATCAAGATAAACTTAGAAATGTAACAACACATGTTGATTCTTGTTTGAATGACTTGTCGAATGATCTTTAAATGATCTTGACGAAACAGATGACCATGTGAAAAAATGTTAACGATGCTTTATGCGGGTCGAAAATAAGTAGGCCTTGGGAAATAGGCTACATTTTATATATGTACAAGATAATATCAGACTTTTCCATACTCAGGGCATGTTCATTCACATTTGCAATCTTTTAGATATGTAGACTTTGTCACTCCAGTGAGTCAAATTATGTGACACTTGCCAAGAATATGAAATATCACGTGACGGCTCGCTTATCTGGATTCTTTGAGTATGAAAGAATAAATTATTTACAGTCATATAGCCTAGGTAAAAATATTCATCATCATCTCACAATAGAACGAAATCCTTTATTTAAAATTATTGCCATGCTTTTTATTGTGCGTTTTATGACCAGAACATGATGGAAACTATTCTTTTGCTAATCTTTATGATAGAGCACGGTAAATCCATAGGCTACTTTAATAACAAGCTGTGTTCTGCACCGAAAGCAATGCAAATCTTAACAAAATCCTTATTGAACCGTGCTGAGTCAGGTGCACTGCATCGTGGCACATATAGCACGGATGCTCGGTTCTGTATAAGAGACAGTTTCTGTTCCGTTACACATCCCATTTCCTCGTCAACGTGCTGCTCTCCTCTTCTCGACCAACCCCCTCCGTTCCTCCGGGGTGGGCGGTACAGTGACTGTGCGCGCCGCCTCTTTCACGGCGCTGTAGTACTCTCGAGTAGCCCGGTGACTTTATGAATGAAGGCAGGTCTCCCCCTCACCGCCTGCGAGAAGCTGAAGCCACAGCGCGGCGTGCGTAAAGGGGAGTGATCCAGAGAAGCGCGAGAATCAGCTCGCCAGCGTTTGCTTCTGCTGCACTGCAGGCAGCAATCTAAAGGCAGATCCTCACATTCGACTTCATTACTTCGACGTGGCTCCAATAAATGCGCTTGTTAACGCGGAATACAGTTGCCTGAACAAGTAGCTATAGGCTATGCACGTTGAGCTGTAATTGCATATATATAACAGCGGACACAGCTGTACATTATAATGTAGTATCAAATGGGAGGATGGTATGTGTAAGATTTCATCAAATAAAACAGCTACTTTACAGATAGCCTTTTTTGTGGCTTTTAGGTAGGATTTTGTGGAACTATCATTAAAAAAAAGGCAATTTTCACATGCACTTCTTTGTTTTAATGCAGTTTTGCAATAACATGCTTACGACACACCACATGCTGACATGGATGCTTATCCGGCTCCTATATGTTACCTATAGTTTTCTAGCACATTCTGCGCATGCCCATGTGACTGCGATTCATTGTGGGCGTTGGCAGTGGAAGATGGCTGAATTTCTACACATGGTTGAGATGTTAATCCAGGCCCTCGTTATTCTGAACTATAATTTCCTGCTGGTTTTGTAGCCTTGTGTGATAAGAGAATCAAATTGGCATATAAGTAGCGTATTGCTTCACTTAAATATCATGGCCTACCTGTGCGCATTGGATATATTGGTATTAGAAATATACATGCTTAACCATACATACAACAAAAGACCTCGTCTAGTTAAGAGGCGGGTATGTACGTTTTAGTGTATCATTGTATGCGCTTCGTGATTCACATTTAAAGCATTTGTGTTTATTTTATAAAGATTGTTTTCTCATTTTTGTCTTGATTTAGTTAAACAGTTATTTGTATTATTAAAGCCGTCTGGTTAAAAAAAAATCGTTAGAGCTTGAATATGATTTTTTTATTTTTTTTATTTAACACGCACTTATTCATGCATGATGTGAACGAATATTAGCTAACCAAAATATTCCTGGCTCCTGTGTACCCTTGATAGTGTTGTTCTCGTCAAGTCTTAGGCCATTCGTCTCATATGTAAAACATTTTAAGAATTATGCAGTTAATTATTTTTTTTAATTTATTTGAGGTTTTTACCACTTTAAAATGTAACCCACATGGTGTATAATTGAATATGAGCCATTAAAATATAGACTGCTTTATTAACTTAAGAGCTGCTTTTCAAGTTTATTTTTCCGCCCTGCGAGCGAGTGGCTCAGTAAATGAAACGGCATGAGACAGAGAAACTTTAAAAAATCAATTAACAAATGTGATTATTTGATTAAATTGAGCATGTGTGTTTTCTGAAAGCAGCTCAAAGGTGACTTTTGAGGCTAAACTAGCGTGTTTTGATGTGCAACCTGCCATTTCATTTCTTCCTGTGCACTTGGTCTCATGAAATGGCGAACATGCGAGACGAGCAGATCTGAGGGAGGCATAATTTTATACAGATTTTTTAGGTAAACAAAATTCAACACTGTAACGTCAGGGTGATTTATATCGTTGATTAGCTTACAAAATCGATTAACTTACAGAAGTCCTCCAGATATGTATTTACAGCCTGTTAAGATGTTTGTCAGATTATGTCTCGTTAAGCGTCAGTCTTCTTAATACATTCTTATATCGTGTGATTTGTTCTTTATAAAATAACTTTGTATGTGAATCTAATAATAATAATAATAATACAAATGTATTTGGTTATAATGAGCTCAGTGCATGTCTCCTCATTCAGTTTGTAGTCAGTCATGCTGTCCCGTGTTCTACTCCTGAGTCACAAAATGGAGGCGCACAACGCTTCCATCTTCTCCACGCTGAGTAGGGCACAGCAGAGCAAAGCGTGAACTTTGACCCAAACTAAGGGCATATCTCCTTTTGTAAACTAAATAGATCCCGGAGTTGTTACTCTCTACAGTTGTTTCTTACGTACCACCCACCAAACCAACCCCACCCTTGGGTGAAATGCCTATACATATGGAATTTTTAGAAAGACGCAAAGAGGCTTGAACGGATTTACTCTGAATAGCCTATGCTACGCACTATTTACGTAAATATCGTTCAAGTTGAGTAACGATTTGTTGCTACAATTATGTTAATGTATTCAACTAATAAAACATTTAGACAATGTCTAAAGTTATTGCTGATGAATTATGATTCAGACAACGCCCCTTTTTCAACAAGCCTCTTTACTTGCCTGAGGGCTTGTTCTGTGCTAAATTATTTTAATATTTTGATTTCCAAGCTCTTTATTTCAGTGCACCAAATATTAAAAAGATTTTAATATTTGCTGTTTTATATCCTGTAATTCAACCCCCCCTCCCTTTTTTTAAAAATTATTATTATTATTTTTTTTTATAAAGAGCCGCCATACCTCAGCATAATCTGCAGCCTCTTTGAAAAGTTCAATTGTTTGCTAGTAACCCCAGTCTCTTGCCCTGCCCTGCCCTGCCCTATGGCTCTTTTTAAAGTCCCGGCCAATGCATTCCCCATCCACATCGGGGTCAAAGGTTGAGATGCAAGGTTGAGAACTACTTGCAGACAAAACTCTTTGTCGATGAGATGAAATCTCTCTCTGTCTCTCTCTCTCTCTCTCTCTCCATTCCCCACGGTTCTTCTTCTTACTCAAATGGCCAGGGGAGGGAGAAAGAGGATGACGGATGAGAGGGAGGGGTGTTTCACATGATAATGTGCAGGAAAGGACCTCAGGTTCTCTTCGCTTCACCCCCACCGGCTGCCGTTTCAGAGGCATTGCATTCCTCAGCTGAGCATGTCGCTCCCTGCATACTTTGACATGCTTAAAAATTTGCAGTCGAAAGCAGAGTGGTTTCCCCGATACTATAATCTATCCTTTTAGACCATACAAGTAAAAAATAATTTTAGTTCTAAATTCTAAATGCATTTTCAAACAATTTGCAATTACTTTCAGTGATGTATTTTCCTAATGTTTCTGAACTTTGTATATTTTTTTTAAATCATTTTTCAACAGTTTTTTTATATCAAGATAATTTGCACAAAAATAATGTGAAGATGGTATTGTAATTGTATTTTTTTTTCGCAGACTTTATTTGTTTTCCTCCAGCAATCAAATGCTTTTTGCGTATGACAATAAGTGCATTCATAATTAATTTAAACTATTTTTAATTGCAATTCTCTACTTCTCTGTAAAGAGTTCAACAACAGGATTTAGGCGAGAAAAGAAAAAAAAATCTTAGTAGAACATGTCCCATGAACTATGGATCTTATGTATGATTTCATTAGAGAAGTGTATAAGCTTCAGACTAAACTTTGCTAAAGTATTATACTGTTTGTGTCATCACATTTAGTTTCTCTTTCTCCTTTTTCTTTCTTTTTTTTTAAATCAATGTGTGACTTTCACATTTAGAGTATAATACCACAGCCTGGTGTACATGGAGAATGGCATAATCCTGTGATGTAGTAATAAAAGCAGTTGTTTTTTCCATCTTCATTGTTTTTAATAATATGTGTATAATTCTGATTCATTTTATAAATCTAATAGCCAGACATTTGGCTGCTCTCTTACATCCTTGCAGCTGTTTAGATGTCTGTGTGTCCGTGAAGGTTTGAACTTACATCTTGCTTCTCAAATCTTTGTGTGTTGTCAAAAAGACACTTTACAGTCACTGGTCAGTTTTGCATGGACTATGAAATATTTACTCTGGTTTACTTTCACTGCTCTATTGCAGTCTATGAGAGTCTAAAATTTGTCTCTAATCAAATTTGCACAGTGCCAATGTCCTCTTCTCTCCTGTTACATTTGAATGTTTTGAATGGCAACAGATACACTTCTATTCTTAGTAATTGTGTCACCAAATTGTGCAGTTACAGTGTTGTCATTGTTTTCAGAGTGCATCTATTTGCATTAATTTATTTATGAATTTATCTGTTTATAATGTGATGCATTTTTGAATTATACACTGCAGTTGTTCATGATGTTTAGTTGCTTTTACAGGCTTTATATTCTCATCATAATTTCCTGATTTTAAAAATGAAAAAACTTTTAGAAGATATTTTTTATTCTTTTTGAGCAGTTATTTTATCAAGGAGTGTAGAAATTAAAATACATTTTCACAAAAATGACCAGTAACTTTATCTTCTCATAGTGTCTGAGGCTCAAGTCTCAGTTTTGATGGTTCAAGACCGACTGTGTCCACCACTGCCATGCTATTGGCTATCACCAATGTTCAATGGCAAGAGGCACCTTTTAGAGGCGGGAGATTTATTTTTATTGCTTTCATTGTTATACGACTGTATTGCTGGGGCCGGCAGTAAGCAATATATCGCCCCCCTCACTCTCTTCTTCTGGTATGTTACGGGTTGCATCAGCATGTGTTGTTTACTAAGCTTGGGGAGTGACCTTTCACCTCTCGGAGGAATAGGGTGAGGGGAAATAAAGCAGAGTGGTGAGGGGGTGGGAAGGCCTATCAGGTAATGCAGAGCAGAAAGCTCCACAGGGAGGAGTGTAGAAAGAGGGAACGCGAAACAGAGTGAGAAGAAAGCAGGAAAAAGGGGGGATGGGACGTCTGTTATTTCTGGTAAAGTTGTCTCACCATCGCTGCTACTCTCTACACCACTTTGATTTATGGCTTAACCCTTGCTGTGCCATTCAACGCCTGGAACCACCGCATCTGGTCCCCTCGGGCGAGGGTGTATCTTCAATGGTGTCTCGCACCTTTAGCCTCTACACAGCCAACAAACTGAACTCTGATCCTTGTCCTTAACTTCGTTACCAAGATATTTTCATTGACTTGAGGAACCTCCACGTCCGTCTAGATCTTAAACAGCTTACAACGTCCCTCCGTGGACTCGTTGTTACGCAAAGAGCGGGAAAGGGAGGTGTGTGGAACTTAGGATCCACCCCTTCCCCTCCCACACTTACCCGCCATTTTCAGTGTTGGCTGCAGAGGCCTTGCTGTACGAAGCTCCACTGGCAGTTTACTGTCTGAAGTTCTGTTTCATGTCGTTCCTCTGTAAAACCACAGTGTATCATGTTGAAAAGAAGGTTTAGCATTGTATCATTTCAGTTATGGCTGTATACATTTTTACATGCAGTTTCATTATATTAATGGCTGAATTCAGTGCTGTATAAATGTTGTTGTTGTGCTGAGTATAATAAAGGTGGTTTATATTTAAGAAAAATTATATTTTGTTTTGTATGTTTTTATGGTAGAACTTTATTTTACAGTCCTGTTCCCCATGTACGTACGATTTAATTATTAGTTATTACAATAACTGGGTAATATCTAGGTTCTAACCCTGAACCTACCCCTAAACCTAACCTTAACCTCTACAGTTACCCAGTATTTTCTTAGGTAAGTACACATACTGTAAAATAAAGTGCAACCGTTTTTATAATACATTAATATATTATTATTTGACTATAGAAAGAGTACATTTTTGAAAAAACGTATTTTATCGTTTTGTTTTACAATGATTAAAACATTTTGTATGATTTAAAAATGTGGTTAATTTTTTAATCAAGAAAATGGGTCCCTCCCTTCTGAATTGTTTACCATAGTAAAATTGTAAAAATATACAGCCAAACCCAAAATTATTCAGACCTTTTTGATATATTTTTACTAGTGGGTGCAGGACACTATAGTTCATTTATGTAAGTGAGGATAGCAAAATAAAGTAAACTCTGACATATTATACCCCAAAATTCTTCATACAGTGGACTACCAGTAAAACTGATAAAAAAATGTGGAAACAAAAATTATTCAGACACTTTGACCTGACCATGTTTCGCTTAAGTGTTATCTGACATAATTTTTTTCTGACACAATTTAACTCTGCGATCTTGTCATATTTTATTACCATTTTTTTTTAAACTATAGTGAATAAACTGTATTAATGAATTAAATGTTCAAGGTGTCTGAATACATTTTGGTTTGACTGTATATAATTCGCAGAGTTTTCAGACCAAATTAGGTCTTTTAAGCTCAAATTAGAGGTGTCATAAGTTAATTTTTTCAATAAATTCTCCAAAAAGAACTTAAAAAAAAAAAAAAGCTACACAGTGTGTATAGAGCAAAACTTTTAGAAAGAATCTGAAATGCCATTTCATATCAGATCCCTCTTACGCCCAAATGCAGTTCAATTACTATGCAGTTTGATATTTTGCTACTTGAATATATGGACAATTTAGCAGGTTAGGTTGATTTACTAGCCTTTTAGTTTTTTTTTCTCTGGATGCGTTGCAAAGCTCCAAAAAACCTTGATGACTCTTTAGTTTAACTGGCATCATATTTCGTAATCTTATAATTCAGGTATCCATAATCAGCTTGTGTGTGTGTGGTGAATGAATGAGTGATAGAGGAGGGGTTAAGGATGTAAGTGATTCTTGTACATATTTTTCTTTTTCCCCTCTCTCTCTGTCTCTCTCTCTCTGTCTCTCTCTCTCTGTCTCTCTCTCTCTCTCTCTCTCTCTCTCTGCTTATCTTCCCCCATATTTTTTATTTTTTTTTAAATCAACTTCACCTCTGATTGGCTGAGGTGGAAATGGCTGAAAGCAAGACAGGAAGTTGCTCGATGAGCGCTTTGACTTCTAAAGGGTGATTTTTGACTTCCTGTGTGCTTGGTTTCCTGTTGGACCTCTCACACTGTGGGCCTTGAATTGGTTAATTACTGTCAGATCTCTACATTTTGTAGCTTTAAATGCCATAATTAAATGTCAATTATGACTTTGTTCTTGCACTTTGAGATGGAGACATTGACCTGAATGTTCACTACAAATCACATTAACCATGTTTTAAAAATAGTATTTCCCTGTATTTAGTTCAAACCCTCTTGCATGATTTCTTCATTTCTCCCACCTCCTTCCTCCAACTGGTGTTCCTCTGTTTAAAAAAAAATAAAAAAAATTCCCACACACAGTTGACAGAAAAGGATTCCCAGTGTCTAAAGCTTTTAAGATGATTGCAAAGCTTGTAGAGCAGACACAATTCAGTTTTTTAATACAGTGTATCCGTTGAGACTAAATGGAGAGCAGTGTTTTGGGAAGCACGTTTATTATCCTCGACAACATGCATTTGTCTTCCAGATTTGTCTCTTCTTCTTTGTTGACAGGCCTACGCTCATCAAAAGTGGTTTGGAGGATTTTAGCGCCTTTCATACAGACATACGTTTGCATGCACCTGTG
The DNA here is from genome assembly GCA_003731715.1 of Anabarilius grahami. Taxonomy (NCBI): domain Eukaryota; kingdom Metazoa; phylum Chordata; class Actinopteri; order Cypriniformes; family Xenocyprididae; genus Anabarilius; species Anabarilius grahami. Next base: position 1,164,044 of record RJVU01078493.1, read on the forward strand.
TAGTGCTGACGGTGTAGGAGTCTGCCTGTGTGTTTAATGTCACTGTGACACATTTGTTGTTTGTTTTAAAAAGTTTTGTTAGTGTATTGTGAGTGTTTCATGCACAGAAGGAGCAGATTTGCTTATCACTTTATAATTTTTCTAAAGAACTTTTAGATACCACGGTAAATTCTGTTATAGGTTTTGTTGATTTATCATCTAAGACAAACTAACCCTAAGGCACATATAAGAGATAGTCAGCAAGCAGTGTGTGTGTGTGTGTGTGTGTGTTTTGATTAGTCCAGGGTTTTGGAGTGTGTTTGTGAATATAAGATGTGTCTCAATCTGATGAAGCCCTGCTGATTCCTCCAAGCCAGCTGAGACTGGCCCATCATGCATCTGGATATGCTGGAGGTCTTGCTAATGTTTAGCAATGACAGTGGTGGAGGTGCACCAACTTTATATGTTTGTGTGGGTTTACTTGACTATAGTTGTTAACTAAACAAAACAAAAAGGTGTATTACATTTAATACATGGGTTCACATATACTAAAAGTATATTAAATTATAAATTATATAGACTATATTTAATAAAAATATGCTGTTGTAATATATAAATATTTTAGCAATAAATATAATCAAATATAAATTAATTTCTCTACCATTCAAACATTTGGGATTGGTAAGATTATAAAAGTCTCTTATGTTCATTTATTTGATCATTTATTTAATTCCTGTGATGGTAAAGTTGAATTTTCAGCATCATTACTCCAGTCTTCAGTGTCACATGATCCTTCAGAAATCATTCTGATTTGATGCTCAAGAAACATTTGTCATTCTAAATATTGAAATTGTTGCTGCTTAATAATTTTATGGAAACCATGATAATTTTTTTTTCATGATTGTTTGAATAGAACATTTTTATTTGGAATAGGAATGTTTTTTAACACTATAAATGTCTTATTTTTATGATCAATTTAATGCATCCTTGTTGAAAAAAAAAAAGTATTAATTTCTTAAAATAAAAAATTAAACTGATCTTAAACTTAAGAGTGTATGGTATGACCTCATTTAGATGAAGTAAACGTGTGTGTGTGTTTAAGCATGTTTGCGTGGTGTGTGGAGGAACTGAATGTGCTTAACTGTGTCAAGACGTATAGTTCTTTTCCCTTTTAAAGTTTTTTTTTTTTTTTTGCTCATTTGTTGTTGTGTTTGTTTTTGTTTTTTTTTTTTTNTGTGTGTGTGTGTCTGTAACGGATATAGTTTTGCTAGACGCTCCAGCTAGTATGAATTTCAGATCTCTTTACTAAAAGACCAAAAATGTATGGATTATTTTATGATTATTATAACAGTTATATACGATTATTTATTGATTAAACGCACATAAATCATTCCAAACTCCTGCTTTAGTCTCTGGTGAATCTTATCTCAAGCCATATAGTCATATCTATGCTCCGTCTTTCACGTTTACAAGTCGAACATAGGAGTAAACTTCAGTAATGCACCACTGAGCCGATCCTATAGGACAGATACCAACCCTAACACCTCCCCCAATGCTTCGCGCTTGCCTTTGGGGCCCTCACCTTTGACCCTTGTAGGGGGTGAATCTCTTAATTTTTTTCTTTCAGTCTTTCCTCCTCTTGTTCTTTTCTGTTATTGTTATTTGGTCTTTTTATTAGCATTTTTATCGTCTTTGTAGTGCTGTGTGATTGAACTTTCTATGTTTCAATGTGTGTTGAGATTCCCGTTTCAACTATAGCCAAATCTAAACATAGATTTTATTTGCCACACCATAAAATACAGAGAAATCCCATGCAACTCTTTCTGGAGAATTTGAGCATGTTAACAGATTTGTGGTTGGTGTCCCATTATCCACTGCTCCATGGTTGGACGTAACGCCTGCAGCATTACAGGTCAATTCAGAAATGCAAAGTTTAAGCATGTTTTCGTCTTTAAACAATAGAAAAAGAGACCAAAAGGGGTGTCAGTCCTCTTCGCCTCTTTCATGTGGCTGTGATTTCCCTGCTGTTGACCAATCAGAGTGGTCAGAGACTTAGTGGGACGTGACATGATGTGTTTAAATGGATTCAAAGGTGCCAAACAAGAGGGATGTTTTTCATCAGTGGGGGTGGGGATGAAAAACTCTGTTGCGGGTGTGTGGTGAGTGTGGGTGGGTGGGATGCGGAAGCGTCAGGTTGGGGGATGGGTTTGGGAACGAGGTGATTGATCAGTGGGAGAGCGAACAGATTGGTGGTGTTTGTGTGGCCTTTGCCTTTTGTTATCATTTGTTGTACCTTTGGGTGCTTTACTGCTCGCAATTTACTTGAAACTCACTGGAAGACGTGTTGCATTCATCCTGAAATGTGAATGATCATGGGAGCCAACAACAACAACAAAGAAAGTACATACTCTAATATCTTAAACAAGGCCTCCAAATTCTACATGGCTGTTTTCAAAATTGGACAGTACAAGGTTTTGTTTGGTTTCGTTTGGCCTAGCCACGCTCGCATTGCTGATCTGTGTGGCGTGAAACACCCTGGCAGGATTCTTTGTTCCCTGATTGGCTGTTTTGCCCGCCATTTGCATGAAGGGAGGAAGAAAGTGAGCAAACGGCGCCATTTTCTCTGCTGGTCCACCGGTGGGCGTCAACCTTGCGGAGTTCAGAGGTCTTTAGGGTTTCTGGTCTCAGTCACCAGAGCAGAGTTGCACGTCCCTCCCAAATGACCCCTGGCACCCATTTCCCTCCTTGATCCTACATGCATGCATTGCATCAGAAGTTTGCTGCTACACCCCCTAGAGGTTCCAGAGTGCTGCAGCTATGTGTATGTCTCCTCTTAACCATGCCATAGTTATGGTGATGGAGTAATGCCATGCTGCAGTTCACAATTGGACTTTATAGTTGATTTATTTTTATCTCTCTGCATCTTTTTATTGATCGTATTGCATTGCTTTGACATTGCTTTCGTTGCTTGGTATTCTTTTTCTCTCTTTCTTGACCGATGATTTTGGAAGCTTCCGGGGCAGCTGGCATTAAACTACATCAGTGTCTAGTTTCAATATACCCATTCAGTCTCGTCTCTCTCTCTCTCTCTCTCTCTCTCTCTCTCTCTCTCTCTCTCCTCTGCCCATTCCACCTCGCTTCCACAAACGTCGAGCAGGAGAGATGCTCCCAAGCATCTTCACAACGTTTAATCTACCTAACTATAAATTATATGAGATTCCAGATCACTTATATATTTTCATTGACCTAACATCATGTTCTGTACTTGGTTTTGAGATGATACACAGTGTCAATTCAGGAAAATAAACTGTCTTTCTAGAAATATGACAATGACTCTGGTATTAACACTTTTTTCCTTCTTTTTTTTTTTACTTGAACGTGTGCTATACCATGTCAAAGTTTTAGACTGATCCACAACAAATATTTGTTTACATTTACATGTATTTATATTTACTTATAGTGAACCAAAGTCACTTTTATAGTGCATTTTAGCTGCTTGGTTTAATTTAAAAATGCAGTATACTTATATGGTTGCATGTAAATACATACATACAATGACCTTTTCTGTAATGACCACATTTCGGAATTAAAATTCTTTTTTTTTTCTCCTTTTTTTTTTTTGTAATAGTTTTTGTAGTTTTTAGTTTAGTTGACTAGGATGTTTTTTTATCTGGTGCAACTCTTCAAAAACATAATGTTTATGAATGAATAATTCATGCTATGATTAAGATGTGTTTTCACATCACAACAAATCTTTCTTTTAAATTACATTTTAAAATTTATATGAATCCAATATGAATACTAAGAGTGTTTTAAACTAGATTTGTCTTTCCTTATAAAATATTTGTCCTTTTCTTCGATTGATGCATCTAAAGTTGTTAAATACCTTCAAATGAAAAATATTTTTTTANTATAGTATAATGCAATGTAAGTCGCTTTGGATAAAAGCGTCTGCCAAATGCATAAATGTAAATGTAAATGTAAATGAATACTAAGAGTGTTTTAAACTAGATTTGTCTTTCCTTATAAAATATTTGTCCTTTTCTTCGATTGATGCATCTAAAGTTGTTAAATACCTTCAAATGAAAAATATTTTTTTAGCACATAATTTGCAATGTTAAAAAAAGAACTTGATTCATATCTGCTCACTCTTATGGCATGTGAAAGGATAAAAGTATTAATGTCAGAGCTAAAATTAAGTACCATTTATGATGGAAGTAACGGTTCAGATGGATTTATCCCTGTTCTGACTTTGACTTTCACCTTTCCATGCGTCTCTTGCCACATCATTTAGATGTAGACAAGACCAGGACCGTTCTGAACACTAGCCGCCAGCGTAAATCAGAATTTGGATGACGTTGAATCGGTGGATGTCATTAGTGTAATTAGTTTTTATGCAATTGTGGGTGCAAAATTTGAGAGTAGTGTTTTGTTGAAAATGTCTGTGGCTGCAACCGCTCCTGTCAATTTGTATTGAATATATTGACGGCACTTGTTTCATCAAGCAATGCTTGTGAGGGGAACCTTTTCTAAACCTCGTTTCTCTTCATTTCTCCCTCTACAGGACCAGAAAACTTCAGATCAGAAACATTCCGCCACACCTACAGTGGGAGGTGAGTCTGGGTGTGTCCATGTCTTTTCTGACAGTAAGACCTTTTCAGTTTTTCTTCATCGACACGATGCTCTTCACCCAAATGTTCTGCTGAAGAGCAAGGATAGCTCTTAAGGAGGTTTTTCCAGACATAGATTAAAGCTTAATCCTCGAATAAATTATTGTGTGCTTTATGATTCTTCTCCATTCATAGTTTCAGACAGTATCCTAAGTTTGACCTAAAAAGCACCACGAACAACTTAAATGTCAAGTCGTTTGTGCAACACATACGTCACCAAACTAAATTTCAGATAATCTCGCTGCAAACCAGTGCTGCTGTTTTGTGCCGGTCGGGATGCTCAAACAAATCTATGAAAACTAATCTGGTGAAAAATGTAGTTCAGTTTGACAGATGTAAAGTTTTATATTGAGAAATTAATCCTGCTATCAAAATACATACCTGTTAACTTAGTTTAGGACAAGTTTAAATCTGAGGTTTTGACAGAGTTACTAAAAAGTTTACACTTGTTGTGGAAGATTAAGCTACAAATGGTGTACTTATACCTGTTTTTGCACATTCTGTTGGAATACAAGAAAGTATTTTACTTGAAGGTAAATGACTTAAGATTGTTTTCTGAAAAAAATAAGTGAGTTTATGCCTAAAACAAGAAAATCGCAGTCTCTGCACATTCCATTGGAATATGAGAAAGTATTTCAGTATCAACAAAAAGTCTGTATTCTTCTTCAGCCTCTTCCAAAAAGAAACCTGACAAAAAAAATCAAGCAGCCTTTATAAGATGTAAATGTTTTAATATTTATGTGGACAAAAATGCATTGTAAAATAAGCAGTTCTGTGTAATTCTTCACTTCAGCGCAAATTTCAGCAACGCGTTGACTTAATCTGACTCTGAATAGCAAAGTTTGAACTTTCCCTGCATGTTCTGGCAAGGGCAGTGCCCTGTGTTGGTTTAAACTCTGAGTTTTATCCATGTCATTCAGGTTAGGTGATCTGTGTGTGATTATGAGATTACACCATCAACATACAGCGTCTGGGTATGTGAGTGAGTGTGTGTATGTGCGGGTGTGGCACGGTGTGTGCGTTCTCCGATGGTGGTTGTACTGCCTGACTGTTGTTCTTGTGGGGCGGGGTCTTTCTTGGCACGTCTCCAGCAGGCCCCGCTTCTGCCAGTCACTTGCACCAATGTCAGCCACTAGGAGGCAAAACCCCGGTGGCAAAAACCAATCACCCACTGGGTTCGGTGTAGTTCAGTTTGACAGATGTAAAGTTCTGTGTGGAACTTAAGCCTGTTATTATCATACACAAAATCACATACCTGATTGTTTTAGTTTGGGACAAGACAAGTTTGAGAATTCTGGGAGGTCCTGATGAATGAATAACAGTTTTAAACTACAGATGGCTTGTTCTCTTGGCTACTCTGTTAAAAATAAAGGCTACAAAAGCAGTTTTTCACAGAGATGCCATAGAAGAACCAGTTTTGGTTCCCCAAAGAAACTCTTAATGAATAGTTCTTAAAAGAAACATTATTTTATTAGTGTGAAGAACTTTTTAATAATCTAAAGATGTCAGTAAAGAACCTTTTTGTTTTTAAGAATGTAGCTTCATTAAACAAGCTATACACTACTTGGAAAAAGAGCTGATGTAGTGAATTTGACTTTCTAATTCTTGAGTGAAACCAATCAGTTGGGGCCTTCCTGAAAACCATTACAAATATCTATTTAAAAAAAAAAAAAAAAAAAAGATACATTTACCTGAAGGAGAGTGACTTAAGATATTCAGTTTTGTTTTCTGAAAATTTTGCAGTGAGAAAAATAATCTTGTTTTCTCTTTATTTTTCTTATCCCATTGACAGATATTTTTCTTGTTTAAAGCATAAACTCACTTAAAGGGTTAGTTCAACCAAAAATGAAATTTCTGTCATTTATTACTCACCCTCATGTCTTTCCACACCTGTAAGACTTTCATTCATCTTCAGAACACAAATTAAGATATTTTTGATGAAATCTGAGAGCTCTCTGAGCAATTTAATCACCACTTTCAAGGTCCAGAAAGGTACTAAAGACATCGTTAAAACCGTTGATGTGACTGCAATGGTTAAACCTTAATTTTATGAAGTGATGAGAATACTTTTTCTTGCCAATACTGCCCCGGCGTTCTGACATAGACCCTGAACGTATACAGCATAAGAGAATGACACAGAAGAGAAGATATTGTTGAATAAAGTCGTTATTTTTGTTTTGTTTTTGTGCACAAAAAGTATTCTCGACGCTTCATAACATTAAGATTGAACCACTGCAGTCATTTCGACTGTTTTAACAATGTCTTTAGTACCTCTCTGGACCTTGAAAGTGTCGATTATATTGCTGTCTATGGACAAGTCATATACCTCGCAGATTTCATCAAAAATATCTTAATTTGTGTTCATGAGTAATTAATGACAGAAATTTAAAGACTAACCCTTTAAAATCTTAGGTCTTGTTTTCTGAAAAATGTGTCACAATTAAGTAATTTTGCTTCCAAAATAAATGTTTTGATTTTAAGAATATTTAACTATTTTTACTGGAAAACAAGACAAGTGTTTGCAGTGCATATGCTTTTCTTTTTCTTGTGTTTATTTTGTTCTCTTTTATCCATTGTAGGTTCTTGATGGTCTGCTTGCCCAGTATGGAACTGTTGAGAACTGTGAACAAGGTAAATGAATGCCTTGAGTTTAATTTGTTTTGAATTATAGACATTGAAGGAAATACTAATGAAATAATACAATAATTTGTATTGCTGTGACAGACTGAAGAAAGATTCATACTGAACACTTGGAAATGTTGTTAATTATTTTACAGTATCAGTAAGTAATTTACACTCTGTTTCTTCTTATTTTTTTCCTCACAGTGAATACAGACAGTGAGACTGCAGTTGTGAACGTCACATATGGGACACGGGAGCAGGCTAGACAGTGAGTGGACTTTGCTCTGCAACCTTAATTTAAAGCTGAAGTGTGTAATTTCTCCACTAGTTTCACCAAATGGAATTCATAGATTTCCTCGTCTGCCACTGGTCAGACAAACAGATAGCCCCTCCCCAAAATCAAAGCGCTGGTTGTGAAAATGTTACTGTGCTGGATTGGTCTAGATTCTCAATGTTTTGAAAGCACCAGTGTTTTCAATTTTTAGTAAAAAACAAAACAAAAAAAACCCTACAAATGTCTGTGTGCATTTTAGGATAGGATAAAAGAATGTATTTTAAAACAAAAAATTACACATTTCAGCTTTATAAATGACTTTTCTTTCTGTAATATCAAATTAAACTACCTCAAGGCACACGCCTTCTCATTGTGTTATTTTGCCTTGTTTGAGGCTGACACCTACTGGTGATTCAGCTGCTTTGCAAGCTTTATTCTGCTTGGCAAAATAAGAGATGTCAGCCTGGATTCTTCATTGGATTAATTAATAATGTTTCTTAATAACATCTTAGGCAAATCACTTATGTTGCACTGTGAAATTATCCATATGATTTAATCGTTGTGTATTTAATCAGTTAGCATTCATCCACACCGCAGTAACATTTTCTCCCAAGAGGCTGTCAGTTACTATAAACCCTGCATTCATGCATATTATTCATGCATTTCGTCCCAAAGAGCTATTCAGAAGCTCAACGGCTACCAGTTTGAGAACAACGCCCTGCGTGTGTCATACATACCCGACGAGAACTCCGAGGTCGACTCTCAACGAGGCCCAGACAATGGCCGTCGTCCCGGATACGGTCCACGAGGAAACTCCCGCCAGATGTCGCCTGGTTCGGGAATCCCCTCCAAACATCAGCACGCTGACATCCCTCTCAGACTGCTGGTGCCCACACAATATGTGGGTGCCATCATTGGCAAGGAGGGCGCCACTATCCGTAACATCACCAAGCAGACCCAGAGCAAGTGAGTCTTTGCCTCTAAGTGTGATTTTATGGTAAATATTATGGAATGGAACAGACACTAATTTAATTTAAAAGAATAGCTCACGAATAGTTCATGATTTTTAAGTTTTTTTTTTTTTTTTTTATTTTGCTTGTGCCTTTGTATATTTCATTCACTGTTCATGGCATAACTTTTACGATACCTCCTGCTCTTCTTCTCTCATCTCTTAGGATTGATGTGCATCGTAAAGAGAACGCAGGTGCTGCCGAAAAGCCCATAAGTGTCCATTCTACCCCAGAGGGCTGTTCAGCTGCCTGCCGCATGATCCTGGAAATCATGAACCAGGAGGCCAAGGACACCAAAACGTGAGTGATAATGACAAGTTTACACTCTCAGTCAAGTCCAGAACGGTGATTCCTTGCACATTGCATATTTGAAAGTGTAATTTACACTACCAGTTTAGGGTCTTTAAAGAAAGAAAAAAGAAAACATAAATTTGTACTTTTATTCACCAGTTGATTAAAAGTGACAGTAATGACTTTTATATTGTTACAAAATATTTATATTTCAAATAAATGCAGTTTTTTTTTATTTCTATTCATCAAAGAACCATGAAAAATGTATCACAGTTTCCACAGAAATATTTAGGGGTAACACTTCAGGATGGGGAACACATATTCACTATGAACTACAACTTTTGCCTTAATAAACTCCTAATTTATTGCTTATTAAAAGGTAGTTTTTGTAGCATATAAGTTTAGGTAGTGGGTAGGATTAAGGGATGTAGAATATGGTCATGCAGAATAAGACATTAATATGTGCTTTATACGTACGTTTTAAATTGTATAAATATTTCACAATATTACTGTTTTTACTGTATTTTTGATCAAATAAATGCAGCCTTGGTGAGCATAAGAGACTTTCAAAAACATTTAAAAATCGTACAGACCCCAAACTTGCGATTTTCATACATTTCTGTGGATTGTAAGTTCATGTCTGCTCTCAGATCTTTATTAACAATTTTTATTAATTTCCGGTAGTGCTGATGAGGTTCCTCTGAAGGTTCTTGCTCACAACAACTTTGTTGGCCGTTTGATTGGTAAAGAGGGACGCAACCTAAAGAAAGTGGAACAGGACACTGATACCAAGATCACAATTTCACCGTAAGCAATGAAAGGACACAAAAAAATTAAAGGAACCCACCAGTGGCCTAATTTTATACTGACCCGCCTTAACACGATTGGTAGAGTTTATATTCTGAATGTCTCTCTGCAGACTGCAGGATCTGACCCTTTATAACCCAGAGAGGACCATTACAGTGAAGGGCTCGATCGAAGCATGCTGCCTGGCAGAACAGGAGATCATGAAGAAAGTGCGGGAGGCATATGACAATGACATCGCTGCCATGAATGTGAGTTTGTGTAAGAGAGAAAAATGTGGAAAAACTTAATTGACCAATAAACGTGAATGTGAAGGCTAATCTGAATCTACATTCCCATTTCATCCAGCAACAGACTCACCTGATCCCTGGATTAAACCTGGGAGCCATTGGTCTCTTCCCTCCATCCTCAGCCATGCCGCCTCCTGCCCTCGGAAACTCTGTGCCTGGTCCTCCCTATGGCCCTATGGGGGTGCGACCAATTTTCTCACTATACATTACTTTTAAAAATCATAGATACCGGTGTCACATAAACTTATGCCTCTGTGGCATCTTTATCTTATTATGGTCTATTAACACAAATCTTTTTCGGGGTGTTTACCATATGTTGCGGTATGATAGTTATTTGTTTTGTGTCTCCCTACAGGCCGCTGAACAGGAGACTGTCCATGTGTACATCCCAGCCCAAGCTGTGGGAGCCCTTATTGGCAAGAAGGGACAGCATATCAAGCAGCTAAGCCGTTTTGCTGGAGCGTCTATTAAGGTAACCTTTATGGAATTGCATCGTGGTTCATCTCTTTGGGTTCCCATGTGTGTTTACGTGAAACCTCCTAATGCATTAAAGAGATAGTTCACCCAAAAATGAAAATGATCCCATGATTTACTCACCCTCAAGCCATCCCAGGTGTATATGACCATCTTCTTTCAGACGAACATGATCGGAGATATTTAAAAATATCTTTGGTCCTCCAAGGTTTATAATGGTTGTGAATGGAGGGGCTGTGTTTTGAAGTCAAAAATAATGCATCCATCCGTAAAAAAACGTAATCCATATGACTCCAGAGGGTTAATAAAGGCCTTCTGAAGCAAAGCGATGCATTTTTTTGTAAGAAAAATATCCATATTTAAACGTGCAACGTAAGCTTATAATACATAACTTCAACTAAAACCATATTGTATCTAATCAGCAACTTCTCATTGAGTGAATGCACAATGTATGCTACCATGTTTTTTTTGTTAGTTTTTTTTGACCATGATATTACTTAATTTACCCCCTTTTTATTAGTTAAAAAAATGAGAAATTCTTTGAAATTTCAAATTTTTCAAGAAATGTATTTTTATGAGAAATTTTATTTGAATATATCATTAGATGAAATTTATTAGAACATATAATATGAGAATTACCAGTATGAACTCCGTTGACTGCTCAAAACTAAATTTATGAAATCCACATTCTTTTTCTTACAAAAAAATCTGTTACTCTGAAATATTTTCAAATAAAATGTATTTATTTTACTTGCATAAACGTTTTAATATGAAAAAAATTATGATAAACAGCTTGAATCTCCTTTTCATGCTTAAATGGTTCATCAATAGGTGGTAGCAAATTGAACTTTATGTGGACTTCTTTTCCAAACCCTCTTTCTTTTTTCTTTTTTTCAAATTTAGACACTTTGGTCTGTGAACTTTTTCTCTACAAACACATCAAGTCATTAATTTGTTTTGTTTTGTTTGTTTTCTCACTTCATATAAATGAAATGCAGCTCCAGTGGGAAGGAAAAATGTGTGTGAGAGTGTAGGAAAGAGGCTAAAAGTATTTTACAGAAGTAATTTAAAGACAAATCTAACTAATAGATGAAAAAATAATCAGCATAATATGTGAAGCCACAGTTCACTTTTAGTCTAAAACGGACCCGAACACAAAAGGTGAAACAATTTAGTTTAAATGGTTATATTTATTTTGACAGTCAACTTGCAGTTTCATCTTCGTACTAAAAACTTTTTATTTTATATATATAAATGATGTACCTCTTCTGGGTCAAAACAGACCTGAATGCAATAGGAGAACTAAATTGTTCACCCAAAAATGAAAATTCATTATTTTTACCCTCATGTCATTTCAAACCTCTTGCAATGTTTTTGGTTTGTGAACAAATCAGTTTATATATATAATATATATATAAATGAATCATCATTGTTTTTACTTGGAGTTTTTCAGTGAAATCAACACATCCCTTAAACATCCCAAATGCGTTTTTCCTTTAGATTGCACCTGCAGAGGCTCCAGACTCGAAAATGCGAATGGTCATAGTGACGGGGCCACCTGAGGCCCAGTTCAAGGTTTGCATGAATGCATGGTTTGCAAAGTCATTTCAGAAAATGTTTGAAAATAATTTGTTGTCAGGAAGACCCTCAGTAGATACGCAAGTCATTTTTCAAGCCCTATGTGTTTTAGGCTCAAGGCAGAATATACGGGAAGCTGAAGGAGGAGAACTTCTTTGGCCCCAAAGAGGAGGTGAAGTTGGAGACGCACATCAAAGTAGCAGCTGCAGCAGCAGGAAGGGTCATCGGAAAGGGCGGGAAAACTGTAAGTCATACATCATTAACATATTGCTAATAGATGTCAGATGACAACACGACCTTAGAGGAAAGGCCTCCATGAAGCTACTTCATGATATGAAATGTTGGAGACAGATAATTACAGGGAAAAGGTCAATGATGTATTACTTTATCAATCCAAAAGATATAATAATATTAATCTTATTATATTATATAATTTTTTCCATAATATTGGAAGCAGCTAATAGTACAGGAATTATTTACCAAGCTGTAGTACTTAATATGTATCTTTTCTAGTC
>RJVU01078493.1:1182200-1203849 GCA_003731715.1 Anabarilius grahami
ACGGTTCCCTGAGTACCACAAGTCGACTTCCTGTTTGGCACTTGGAAATGTTGTTGTCTTCTCTCCTTTTCATTTCGAGGTCCTCCACACGTTGTTGTTGGTGGCGAGGGCTTGAACAAGCAGTAGAACCGTTTCGCTAGCATACTTGAGCTTCGAAAAAAGATAGTATGTTGTTTACTTATGCAAATCTGTGACGAGTCAAACGAATGGCTGTCGTTTGTCACACGGACTGTTAAGTGTCCACTGGGAAAAGTTGCATTGCAGTGCATAGATTTACACGTAGACCACAGGTTGAAGCGCAGCTTAGTTGGGTGTGATTATCATATCGACGTTGCATGCCACTGTTGTATCTCACCGTGCTAGTTTCTGGCCTCTCCTTTAGGAAAACATTTGGGTGCTACAAATGACGACTCAAACCTCACATAACTAGGAACGCTACCTCAAGACTTAGCCATAAGATTGTTTTTATCAAGCAGACGAGAGCGAAAGTGCATGTTACATTTTACTTTTGAGTTTTAATTTATTTTTAGCTTTTAATTTCTGTAGACGTTTGGATAGAATACTACTCCAGCTTAGAGTTGGGACTCTTTCGAGGGTGAGGTGGCAGGACAGAAAACGGATGTGTGGTGTGATGGTTAGCACGGGAGAGAGGAGGGACCTGTGAAATTCGGTTAGTGCACAATTAAGCTCAATTAGGATTCTCCCCACATCATGGCACAAATGTTAATAGGCCAGCATTAGTAGAGTGACTGATATTAGCTGTGTAGACAAAACACACAATTGTGCCTGTTGCGCTATCTTCTCTGTGTCCTTTCCCACCTCGATGGCACCACACTACCTCCATGCCATGCAGCCTTGACCCCCGAGTACAATCCTTCCTGTTTAGAAGCCCTTCACAAAACAGCTTCGCTTCACTTTTTTTTGCTGAAACTAGATTTAAATCGGCAATAAAATGGCACATTCTGCCCGGAGCTTCTACTAACATTCTGTCCTCCACCTGTAGTCTCATTTTATGACTTCACGGCCTGAATCGAAAGGCATGACACCTGTAACCATGTTTTTTTCTTCTTCTTTTTTTGTTGATCTACCTCTTAGAATAAAGACAAATGGATAGGACATGTCATAAATCTAAAAAAAAGGACACAAAAAAATGTTAAGCTTAATAAATCAATAATCATAATAATAATAATAATAATAATAAATGATTTGAGCAACTGGGTAGCAGCATCTCCATATTGTAGTCGATAGGAGTCTTTTACTTCCAAAGATGATTTTTCTTCAGTTGTTTTTGAAATTGTTCAGGATGAATTTGGAAATGGAATAGATGTGTGGGAGGGGAAGTAACATAATAAATGTCAATTTCACTATCCAGTCTATTTTTTTTTATTTTTTCGTTATTATTAAACTGACTTTATTTTTTAACTTACAAATTCTTCATCTTTCTATTTGATTTATATTTCTGATGGCTTTTTAAAAATTGACATAGGATTGTATTTCTTATGTTTGCAATAGAATCCGCTCTCTTTCTCTGTGAACCGCAACATAATAGTATCTTTTCAGGCCACACAGAGCAGCATGATGTTGAAATCGTTTTCTTTTTTTTTGTGTTTCATTTCACCTGTAATGATGCAACAGGAGAGTGAAGGTCTGTTGAATTGAATAGGGCACATTTTAGGAGGATGAGACAGGAGGAAGGAGACCTTTATCAGACTACCTTTATTCCTTCACCCTTCTTACAGCAGGTGCCACAGACATTATCGGGACTTTCAGCCTCTGCCTGCCTGATTTTTTTTTTTTTAATTCTCATCCACAATTGTTTTGAACTCCTTGTAAAGAATACAGAGCATAGATATGAATGTGACAATAAAAGATGAGTAAACCGGTGTCCTCTTGTGTCTGGACTGTATTTGTGTGTGTTTGTGTTCGCTTGGGCACATCTAGCTTCATCTGTCATATTTTATAAAACACATACTGTTAGATACAATGTATGTTAAAGCTGAACTGACAGAGATTTTTTTGTCCATTAAACATTTAAATTACAGTATGACACTTAAATTCAGAAGAACACAATACAAAAATACAGTTATTTTACAATTTGTTAATGCTAAGGCTGAGGTACAACATTGACAAATGCAGCTTTTTTTCTTTCTTTCTTTCTTTTTTTTTTTTTCAACAAATTGGGTCATTTACACCTTAATTTGTTGTAACTAATCTGTATCTCTGAAAGAGTCAAAGGTCCAATTGCACAAATGTTCTCAATGATTTTGTATATTGGTTCCAAAAACCTCTTAAAGAAAAATTTGACTGAATTCTGTCATCCAAACTGTCATATCATATATGTATATTTTTCATAGTTGAGTAAATATTTTAACTTAATATAGACTGAAGATAGATTGATACTGAAGGGTGAATAAGGGTATTTTTTAGAAATCCGGGAAAATTGTGACATTTTAAAAACTTTTGTTAAATTTATTGCATTTTTAATCACTTAACTCAAAGCACAAGTTTTAAAAAGTTTTTTTTAAATTGTTTTACTGTATAAATGCTGCTGAAAATCCTAGTTTCCCACTATTGTCTGACAACTAGCCATGGTCTCCCATATTAACCTGAAAAATTAGAATGTGTTGACATTAGAAAACTTATATAGGCTAATATTCTTCATCATAATAATAATAACTTCTGAAAGTTTTGCAATTACTTGCAATGAAGACTTGAGCTTTAATCCAGGAATCAACAAACATTTGTTCTCCCCTAGTTTAATCGTGGAGTAGAATTAATTATAAATATTTAAAGACTTAATACATAGGCTATATTTTTGCACAGCATTATACATTTTATTCAGTTGTCAAGTTTTATATAGTTAAAGTCATAATTAGCAACTCAAATAGAGCTGTGTAACTTTCTTTATACTAACTGACAATGCTTTTGATGATATACACATTAAAATTGTAGGCTATTCCTTTAAAAGTCTTTAAGTAAATAAATGGATGTAAGAGACGTAACTCAACCGACGAAACGTTTTTTGTTGTTATTGCTAATTAAAAATATGAATTAGATTATGTATAAATACTATACAAATAAAAAAAAAAATGCTATAAATATTTTTTAAATACGCTAATGTATTGTTATTTGGCTGTAAATTCAAGTGATGTCTAAAGGTTTCATCATAGAGAAATGATTGGTTGACGTTTGTGACGAAGGCATCACAGTTTTGACCAATCAGCGTTAGGCGGGTAAGTTTCAAAACACAAATGGCGACGGAGAGAGTCGAAGCGTGAGTATTATACTAGTCTATGGTATTATCTAACAAACTATAAGGAAAACGACATTTATTAGAACTTTGTTATAGTGTTTTATACTTTTAGACCCTAAAAAATGTATCTCCCTTACAAAGTCACCATTTTAATTTTGGTTTTCAGTTCTTTTTGTTACAATGAAACGATGGCCACTACCGTCATTACCCTCTGACGCATATTTACTTCAATTTTAACCATTCAGGGTTTGGTCCTAACCACCCGTTCTCATAACCGTATAACTCTTATCTTTATGTTTGTGACAGCGTAAATTCAACATGGCATTATTTGAAATACATTTGGGAAATTTCACAAGGTCGTTTGAATTAAATAATTTCCTTCATTATGTAAAACAATAGACATGCACGTGAGTGTGACAACCCTAAATGCATTTGATAGATTATTGTATATACAGGGATTGTTTTCATTTTGTTTTAAAGTAAGTAGAGTGAAGTTTCCTTTGTGATTTTACTAATTCATGCATATCAGAGGGTTAACCAAAATGACCGAAAGATACTAAACCCCTTAAATTTGCTCAGACTGTTGTTTTACCAGTTTAGTTTTTAAAGACAGAAAATATGAATAAATAAACCCTAAATAATTGTCTCTGCTTTCAGACTTCTGGAAAGGACTGACCCTTCCTCCTTGAAATCATGCAACACCACTGAACTGCAGGAAACAGGAGAGGGAGAAATTATGGCTCCTTATCTGATGGTAAATTTTGAGTTATGTATAACTGCAGTTTATGATGAAAAAAAACTCACTACTATGAAACAACAAAATGGGATTTCCTTCAAATGACGTGATAAAATATAGATATTTTAAAGTCAATATGAAATCAGTATAGACTTTTTTTTTTTCATGGAATATTGCAGTATTTATTATAAATGATTTATCCCTGCTCATCATTATTTTGTTAAATTCATGTGCACCTGTAATCTTCAATCAAAATAAATTCCTCTCCCTCTTGCAACAACATCTCTTCTCTTATTAAGTGTTTACTGGCATGAGGGCGGGACAAACTGTCACTCACATGAGATCGACCAATAGCAAAACCGCAACCATCCTATCAATTCCAGATGGACAAAATCAAGTCCCTCCCTAAATTTCTCTTGTTCGAGAAGCCGCTTCACTCGCGCGTACGTCACAATAGGGAAGAAAAGACTTGCATCTTGCGTTTCATGCAACCTTTAAGGCGTTTGTTTGTTTGTGTAGGACTGCAGGCGGAAACAGAAGCATATATTCAGGCAGCTGTGTGTGGTGGATGACATGATCAAGCTGCTGGCAGGTTTGGAGTCAGTGGATCAGCTGCTGAATGAGCCATGTCCCCAAAACCCAGGTAACACACACATTATTGTGAATTGTACATGACTTTTCATTGCGGCTATGTTCGCAAAGCAGTGAAATGATGCCTTAAAGCAGTGGTTCCCGAATCTGTCCTGAAGGACCCCCAGCACTGCACATTTTGTATGTCGCCCTTATCTGACACACCTACTTCAGGTCTTGCAGTCTCTATTAATGAGCTGATGAGTTGAATCAGGTGTGTTAGATGAGAGACATCCAAGATGTGCAGTACTGGGGGTCCTCCAGGACTGGTTTGGGAACCACTGCCTTAAAGGATTAGTTCACTTCTGAATTAAAATTTCCTGATAATTTACTCACCCCCACTTCATCCAAGATGTTCATGTCTTTCTTTCTTGAGTCGAAAAGAAATTAAGGTTTTTGAGGAAAACATTCCAGGATTTTTCTCCATGTAGTGGACTTCAGTGGGGTACAACGGGTGGAAGGTCCAAACTGCAGTTTCAGTGCCGAGCCGAGGAATAAGGGAAATGATCGTTCATTTTCTAAAAAAAATAAAAATGTATATACTTTTTAACCACAAATGCTCATCTTGAACTGCTCTGCGATCCACCACGCATGACGTAATCACGTTAGAAAGGTCACGTAGGTGAAAGTACAAATCCAGTGTCTGCACAGCGAAGTGCAAAGATTAAGCCAAACGCCCTTTACAATAAAAAGGTAAAACAACAATATTGAACAATTTCGAAGTTGGAGGTGAAAATGAGATGGAGTTTTTCAACCTACCGCAGTACTTCTGCCTATGTCACATGTGACCTTTCTAACGCAATTACGTAATACGTGGCGGATCATTTTTCATTTTTTAGAAAATGACCGATTGTTTTGCTATACAAGACCCTTATTCCTCGTCTGGGATCGTGTAGAGCCCTTTTTTAATCTGCTCTGAAACTGCAGTTTGGACCTTAAACCTGTTGTACCCCACTGAAGTCCACTATATGGAGAAAAATCCTGGAATGTTTTACTCAAAAACCATAATTTCTTTTTCAACTGAAGAAAGAAAGACGTACATTTTTCATGTCTTCAGTCAATAAAGAAATTAAGGTTTCTTGGATGTTTTACAGTTAAAGACCCAAAGACCAGATATGATGAAGACCCAGAGTCAGAGTTTAAAAAATAAATTAAAGAAAATTTTACTGAAGAATAGTTTGCAGTTTCATCAGCAGACTCACAAGGAGTTTGTAGGCCGCTCTGCGTACATTCACATTTCCACAGCAGTTATACTCTAACAGAGTCTACTAACTACATCATTACTTAGCTTAATTATTCTGATTGGCTAAGAAAAATAGACAATATTAGTAAACTCCCACACATGGACAGATAGTAAAAAGCATATCTCCATCCATCATGATGCTGACGCTCGGACCCTGGATTTAGGTACAGGATGTCCTTCTAGATCATGACAAGGTGTCTGCAGGTCTCAAGCAGAATGCCAGTTGTCATCAGTACCAATACCAGACCTGCACACAGAACACTAGCGCACATACACGGATACAAAGGATTCACAGCTTCTTCAAGGCTGAAGTTGGCCCGGCTTTAACTATAACAGGAAATATCCCCAAAACATACTAATAAGTTGTATTTTTCTCTCAGTGAGAGGTACAGGCAATATTCATCATTATTCTCTAGTGTTTGAAGATGAAAATAAATACTTTAACATAAGTTGAAGTCATTCAAATAATTTAATATTTAGAAGGATAAATGTTGATTAATAACTTGAATATAAATCACTCAAAAGATATATATTGAAGCGGCAGTGGATTCCAGAATCCAACCCTTCAGATGACAATGGGGGTGAGTAAATCATCAGCAAATTTTAATTCTGAAGTGAACTAATCCTTTAATTTGGGTGCACAGGTAATGAAGCTCGTTCTGCATGGAAGGCTTTAAAAGCAGAATATCAGGAGAGAGTTCAGGAGGTGGAAGGGCTGATCAATGCTGTCCAGGTACGCATGGAAGAGCTTCAGGGTAAACGGCAGAAGCTGGAGACTCTACTGTCCACTCTGCAGATAAAGGTAGCCAGACTTTTATTTTTTCTCTTTCTCTTAATTT
This sequence comes from Anabarilius grahami, assembly GCA_003731715.1. Lineage (NCBI taxonomy): Eukaryota > Metazoa > Chordata > Actinopteri > Cypriniformes > Xenocyprididae > Anabarilius > Anabarilius grahami. The sequence continues at coordinate 1,188,902 of RJVU01078493.1, forward strand.
TTTCAATACATGAAAAAAAAAAGACTTTTTATCTACTTTATCAAACTAATCTGATTTAAGTTTTGCATTAATTTGATAAAAAGCTTTTTTTTTTTTTTTTTTNTTTTTTTTTTTTTTTTTTTGGCTGTTTATTGTCTTGCTCTTAATAAACTCCAACAATAATAAAATGAAAGCACTTTTATGATGCAGTTTTATGCAGCTAAACATGGAGATTCATACTTGCAATTTCATACAGTTGAACTGTACATGAAATCTTTTTCTCATTCAGAAGGAGGAGTGCAAAGAGAAGGAGAGAATCACAGCTAAACAAAATCAGAGAGCTGAGGTTAGACTTCCACTCACTTTAGACTTCCTGGTTTGGCTAGTTAGCTTCAGTAATTTCAACTTTTCTGTGGGACAAACTGGTTGAATCAAATTGTTTAAATTCTCATTCCTTTCTCTCACAAACAGAAACAAATCAGCTTTCAGTTAGAAGATTCCCTCCAGGCAGCCCAGAACGCCTTGAATGTGTGTGATTTGCATCTGTCTAAGCTTAAGGATGAGGTTGAAAAACAGCAGGCTCGAATTAGTGACTGGACACTATTAAGAGAAAGGTGAGTCTGTATATAAGAAAAGTTTGAGGTCAGAAAGATTTTTTTTTTGTTTTGGTTTTTAAAGAAATTAATATTTACCATTATTCAGCAAGGATGCATTAAATTGATCTAAAAAGACAAAGACATTTACTGTATACTGTTAATAAGTTTTCTATTTCAAATGAATGTTCTTTTTAAATTCAGAATTCATCAAAGACTCTAAAGATTGTTAGATTGCTGTGACTGATTACGCTGATTTTTTTCTTTTGCTGCAAAAATCTTTCAACGCAATAAACTCACCTCTTTTTTTGTCTCTCAGCCTGCAAACCTTGGTCACAGCGACTCATAGAAATATGCAGTATAGGCTGCTCTCAGTCAGTCCCTCTGAGCTGTGCCTTGAGCTCTTGCCTCGTGCTGCCGAAAAATCATTAGAACCGCTGCGTGTCTCCATCACCATGACAACCAGTGACGAATTTCATCTTCAGGTACTGTGTCTCAGCATAATTTTTCCCTAAAGTGATGCTGAGAGCTGTGTTATGTAAAGTGAGTGATGAGTTGCCTCATTTCAAGAGAGGAGCATGCTTCTTATAATAAAACATGTACATGCTCCCATACGTAGTGCTAAACATAATGTTTTTTGCATTCTTGATCTAGTTAATATAGCATCTTTTATTATATATATATAAAATGTGTGTATAAGTTTCAATTCAAACTTTTCACTCACATTGTTATGATTATACTATAATTTGTAATTCTGTAATGTAGTGCTGTTATTTTTCTTTTCTTTTCCTATGTACACTTCTAAAACTTCAAGAGTGTGAAAATGCTAAGACAATTTAGGGCTTTTTTTTGTATTTAATTATTGAAAAAAATTAATCAGTCAAAGATTTTAGCAATTATTGTTACTGTTTTGAAATACTAATAAAAATGTTATAACTTTTGAATGGTAGTGTTTATATGATATGCAAATTTTATGACTAAATCTTTTTGTTTTTTTCAGTGCTAAGAGTTAATATTCCTCTAGAACTACATTTCTTTTAAGTTTGATCTGGTTTTCATTTTGTTTCATTACATTATTGTGAATGGACCTCTTTCCTGTCTGTAGGTGTTTCAGGGAACCGCTGGCCTGGTAGAGGAGGCGGTGAATGGTCCACTTAGGCAAGTGAGTGCCGCCCTTGTGGAGGTGATGGAGAGGTACATAAGTCAAGGAGAGATGCTGTCTGAGATTCAGGCTCTTCACTCCAGGTACATTTTCTTAAAGTATAATCATACATTCTTTGTAGAAGTGTTTCTTTAAAATGTATTTCTATATTTTGTAAAGGTCTGTTGATATTAGATGCTGATAAAGAAAAAGGTTAAAAAAAAAACAATGACATCATACAACTCATCCTCAAAATGAAAATCTTTTTTCTGTAACCTGTGAAATGTTGTGACAGCTGCATAGTCCTTTCTTCATTCAGCATGTTTTCAGAATTTTGCTCAAAATGTCCCAATACTGACGAACAGGCACTATTTGATCCTCCTGGTCCCCATCGACTTAAACTGGGGGCTCTCCTGTATGTTATCAAATGCATCAAGGAAGACTGATGCAGAGGCAATTGTCATTAGATTTTGCGTCTTTGCCTCGAACAGACTTGCCTCGTGGCAGTTTTAATTTTGTTCTGGAGGCTGAACCCACGCTCTGCTGTCACACTGGAGCGCACTTGCCACCAACTGGACAGGGGTGGGAATAACAGTTACAAGTTACAATAGATCTCCCTCAGTGTAATCTGTCAAAATGATGGACGGCCTTCAGTTTTTTCTGTCACATCTAGCAAACATTGTCAATGATGGAAAGCATTCAGTTAACGTGACCTTTGCTCAGATTTATTATTTCGATGGCCTAATATCTCATTAAAGTAACCAGCAAGAATTTCACCTTCTTCTTTTATGGTTTTATTGGATCTCAGTTGCTGATGAATGTCAGTTTAAGTTAACAACACTGGAACTCAGCATTACTACTTTACAGCAAAAAAGGGGAAACTTGTCTTACACTATGAATAATTTTACTCCCTGTATCTCATTTACAATTTTTCCTGTTTCATCAGGTTTGCAATTGATTGGTGTCCTGCTGAAAAGCTTCTGATCTTTCTCAAGACTGCGACCACCGTATGTCACCTGAGGGTTGAGGAGGGTTACCCATCACATGGCCGAGCTACTCTCCTGTCTGTGAGAAAAGACGGCAATCTGTTTGATATCACCAATCTACAGGTAAGGAAGAGTGAAAAGGTTTGGTTTCAATTCACTGATCCATGTCATTTTTTTATAATTGTGATGCAAAGCATCAAGATACTGCAAATATCCATGTCATTGCTTTTTGCTGCATAGTTGATCTTCTGTTTCCGCCATATTCAAACTTCATAAATTGAGCCAAGTTCTTAGAATTGTACTCTGTGTTGTTCATGTTGGCTTGATATGGTTTTGAAAAACTATTGTGTTTCAGTTTAATGACCACCATGTAACCATCAAAATAAAATATAATTACATATTTTCCTTTAAAACACTTTAAAAAACTTTAAAACATCTATAATGCAAAATTATCTTACACACCCACACACAGAGGAATAAATGAGTGAGATTATAAATATTGCTCTGTTATAATTTGTCAAATAAAATCAGCCAAAATGCACAATTACCACAAAAATTATGTGGTGACGCCAAGATGGAGAACAATGCACATGCTCTGAGAGAGAGAGAGAGAGAGAGAGAGAGAGTGCTGAGATGAGAAATGAAAGGATGATACAATACAATTTAGCACAAACTTCAGTACAAAAAAACACAAAAAAAGTAATTTTTATTGTTATAATTTTGATTTCATAATCTGAAAATATGAATCCAACTGGAAAAACTTATGAAAAGATGTCTTTCAATTAGTCAAATAGCAATAGGAAATAGTGGAGTTCTGCTGCCATCTACTGTTTAAAGTTATCACTTTTTTATTTTTAAAACTATGTTGTCCAATAGATGGCAATCTTAAAGGTACAATATGTAATATATTTGCAGTAAAATATCCAAAAACCACTAGGCTAGTGTTATATATTTTGTCCAGCTGATTACTAACAATATCTCTAATGTTTTCAACTACTTCTAAATCATGAGAAAATTCCCATTCTAAACAGTGACACGGGGCAGTGCAGTCGCCTGTCAATGACGTCAGTTACCCTTTGTTACCGCCATTACTGACATGGAAACCACATGACATCAGTGTCGTGGACAAATGCGGAAGTAGTGTCTAGCGTCCAGCAAACCACTAGCTTGCTTCAAGCAGTTCCTTATTTACTTCTTGCACGTTTTATGCTGGATTGTGTTACTTATTTATGGAACATAATTACTGTTTACCATTTGCCGCTGGTTCTGTCGACAAGGACAGCTCCCGTAAACGTAAGCGTACGGGCCAACCAAACGACCCAAGAAGAGTTTGGGACAAGAGGCATACACGCCAAACGCGGGGCATCGCGTCTGATCCATAGTCTGATCGCGTCTTTGCATTGAATTTGTATGTAATCTACTCGCACAAATCGTTGAACTCGCGTTTGCTATGTATGCCCACTTATTGTGTTTGAATGTACACGAGTGTATATATTTGTTGAACAAGTGGTGATCGTTTATATACAATTTAAAATATATCAAATGTTTTTAATAGTTTACATAACTATGTGAAGTGCATATTCTTAGGTCATAATGAAGTTGCAATTCATCATGCTTTATTTTATATATTAAAAATGTGTTTTCTTGAAGACTAAAGTTTATGCAGGTGCAGTGTTATTGCATTTGGTTATTTACTGATTTTTTTACACTGTCTTATTTCACCTGACAAGTTAAACAATGTAAATAAATACAGTTAGTCAGTTAGTGTTATACAGAAATATGAATCAATTATTATTGCAAATGATATTGGTAAGTTCAAAATAACATTTATTATTATTGATTTGAACACTTGAAACTGTGCTGTACCACACCATCGAATTGGACAAACATTCTAACATCTATGACTAAAAATTTCGATGTAAACCTTCCATTACTCGGGTCTAATTCAATATAATAAAACTATGACATCAAACACAACATTTATAAAACTTTACCTCATCCGTTAAATCCATGATTTATCTTTCCGTCGGATTGATGGCCGTCAGCGGTTGGGTAGAAGACAACAAATCCCATCATTCCACGCACCTTCTTAGCATCATCAAACCACGCGATTGTTATTGTTTTGGTAGTGCGCCCTCAAGTGGCAGATTTTACGAACTGTAGCTTTAACACTAAACCATGGCAAATTGTCCATGTAGTCTCCATGAATGAAAGTTACAAATGTTGGTCTACTTTAAACTGAATTTTACATAAATGGTTTTGAAAAAAACCCTATTTTAAAAAATATTTATTTATATAAATTTAAAGTATGCCATAAATGTAGAGTTAAACGGCACAAATGTAGAGTAAAAACATTAATAAAGTAAGTAAAAAAACCAACAAAAACATTTTGTTACAAAATCACATTTTATATTCTGGGGTCAACAGACTCTGTGTACATCCCAAATGAATAGCTTACAAGGGTTAAATATCATGAATTATTAATTCATAGATATCATTAGACTTTTGGGGAGTCGCACCACACAACATTTTACAACCTGAACTAACCATGCTTTGTGTTTTAAAAAAATCAAATAAACTTTTCCCAACTAAATAAGTATAAAATTACTCCAATCAATTTAATGTTGTTTTTATGAATTTCATTAATGTTGTGGAATTTTATCATTGTTTTTTTTATTAATTTATTACAGTTTTATGATATCAGGACAATTGTATCACCTTGGATTTTGTTTTCCCTTCATAATAAAAACCTTCATTTAAAAACTGCATGTTGTATTTATCTTTGATTCATATTTAAATTTGTTTGATGATCTGAAACATTAAAGTGTGTCAAACATGCAAAAAAATCAGGAAGGGGCAAGCACTTTTTCACACCACTGTATATATATCAAAATAAATTGATGCATCATTTGCTTATCATAGAAGAGATGCACTCAAGTTATTGTATGAATTGCACCAAGCATGGTGACCCAGCGTTTCCCCCAAGACAAGTAATTGGTAAATCCCCTGATATGAGGTCAAGATGTTACCAGCTCAGATCAACATGTAACATGTTGATGTAACTTGTTGCAACGTGTTTTTGTATATCATTTCTGAGTTCAGTTTGTTCATTCATAAGTGACTGTTTTCAGCCCCCAGAGCAGCATCCTGTCCTGACAGAGTGGCTTGAGTTTCTCTCCTCCAATCCGAACATCTGATGGCACACAATTTACTCCAGAGTCAGAAAGGAATATCTCCATCACGTATGTCATGTACTGAGTCAGAGTCTATTACATTACACATACACCACCTGCATTGTACAGTTCTAGTTGTATTGTTGATATTTAAATGAATGTTTGTATTGTGTCTGTGTATGTCTTGTGAGTCAGTGCTTTTAGTCTTTATCTAACCAACCCAGACTGTCATTATTATACATTATAATTATTATCTGCATTGCTCTTCACCCATATCAAAGGATTTGGCAAATCAGCATTTAAATTTGTGGCTCATTACATGTTTTCAAGTAGAAAAGAGCTCTGCATTGTTCAGCCAGTAATTACAGGAGGTCACATGACTCGCAGCAGTATAGTTTGTATAAATGTCATGTTTCTGTAAATAAAATGAATCTAAAATGTATTACATGGCATCTAGTTTTTACTTCACTCTTTTACTTTTACTTTTGAACACTAGAGGGCAGCACTTTCTGTAAGTAGCACCACATGCACATTCTATCCACTGTTGTCTGACATAACAGGTTAGGTAACAATTTAGACTCAAGTTTATTCTTCTGCTGCCTGGATATTTAATCCTTTTTTTCTTTTTTTTTTACTACACAACAGTTGAATAGAATCATTTTTCACTTTTCAAGTGTCGTACATTTCCACTTCAAACACGAAAAGCTCCCATCACGTTGGCTTCTGTCCTCCCCTGAGCTTGTTATGAAACGAGATCAAATTCACAATAATTTTTTCCTTCCCAGGGTTATTCTGATATACTCTACTTGGCCCTTGGAACATGACTCCACTTTCTGTACTAGTTATCCGCCCTCTGGCGCTGCTCAACAGGAGCTGCTCTCATTGGCCAAATAAGATGTGAGGTTTGTTTTGGATTTGGCCAATAGGGAGCTGTGAAACCGATTATGAAGGCACAATGACCCAGTTCTGGGTCCATGTGTGTGGAGATCACTCCACATATTCTCTGCTCATTCTGGTGTCTGTAATGAGAAGGGGCCTGGTATCTATGTTGTGCTTTGACAATTGTCTTTGTAGATCAGATTCCGTGTCTAACAGGAGAAAGTAAGACAGGTCTTAGCAAATAATGACTTTTGACTGAGTTCTTCGTAATCACCTTGGCAATATATATAAGATCCTATGCAATATATAGTATTTGTTTGCATAGCTAATTGAAACATACTTTACCCCCATTCGTTCCAAATCACTTTGTCATATGAAAAAATATTTGTTAAAATTAATTCAAATTAGTGTACTAAGTTGAGTAGAGTGAATGAGGTAGGCATTGTATTCTTATCCTGTTTTGTTGTATTTAATTTTTTTCCCCATTTGCTTAATATTTTCTGCTTGTTTATTTACTGTTATTAAATATTTTAATAATATTTACTAATATAGTAATAAAGCATCTAAAAGTTCTTGCAAATGGTTAAGTATTTTGAGTTCATTTGTTTGTTAGGGTTGCAGTATTATTAAATGGCCCATTAATTTTTATAAATTTCCAGGATTTAATATTTCCAATGTTCCTCCATTATTTATATAATTGCCGTTCGAACATCGTAGTCTGTAATTTTTTTTGTTTGTGGTTTATAGAAGTGAGCTTAATGAGCTCAATAAGGATGAATTACTTTAATAAAAAAAATACAGTAATATTGTGAAATATTATTAAAATAGTTGGTTTCTATTTTAATTTATTTATGTGATGGCAAAGCTGAATTTTCAGCATCATTCCTCCAGTCTTCAGTGTCACACGATGCTTCAGAAATCATTTGGTGTTCAAGAAACTATTAGTATTATCACTGTTGAAAACAGTTGTGCTGATTAATATTTTTGTGGAAACCGTGATACCTTTTTTTTTTTTTTAGCATTCTTTGATGAATGGGTAGTTCAAAAGAACAGCATTTATATGAAATAGAAAACTTTTGTAACATTATAAATGACTTTAATGTGTCCTTGCTAAATAAAAGTATTAATTTATCTTTACAAAAATCGTACTGACTTCAAACTTTTGAAGAGGATTGTACTGATTTAATTACCTATTTTCAGAGGACTCTACAGTCTTATTCAGTGGCAGCACTTATAGAAAAGAATTGGCTTCATTTACTGTCTTCTATCAGCTCCCACTAGAGGACACAGCCTTAACTTTAGTATTGAGAACAGAAATTATATATTTTGCTTATTACTCTGTTGACACTGTAAAACAACTTTGTTTATCAGTGTGTACTTTATATATATATAAATGGACTCTTTTTGACAAGTTAAAAAAGACAACACGCTGTACTCGTTTCATAAAATGGCTTTATGACTTTTAAAAGACACCTGAAATACATGTCTGAATGTTGTTCTATAATATGCATTCACTCTACTTGTATATCTGTGCTCGTATATTTATATATCATTTGCGTTGAGCATGTGAACTTTACAAAAAATATATTATACATTTTAAAACATTTCAAGTATGTATATCATATTTACAAATATTTTACAAAGTCAGGGATGTGAATATGCATGAAGGTTCATACCACATATATCTTGTAATTTGCATCATAGCTAAAATGATCATTTAATCTCTGAGTGTGGGTGTAGCTGGAACCCAGGCCTGGGTATGAGGAGACGCTTGATGTTCTGCTGCGGTCATCTCCTCTCTGGAAGTGGCCTGGAGATCCTTCTGGCTGTGACTCCTTGCAAGAGGCTTTTTGCACTTGTTCCCTATGTAGATGCAGTCCAATTGTGAGTGTTTTTGTCTGCTTCATTATTACCACCCATTTCAAGTAAGCAATGAAATGTGTTTCAAAGACCCTTTTAACTGCCCTATATGGTTAGCTAGCCATAAAGGCTACTGACTGACCATTAGGCACCAAAGCATCCCTTCAAATGTGTCATCAAGTGCTTTTAAGTGCCAAAGGCATTCGTTTGTTTTCTAGTTGGTTCTCTTGGAAAGGGTTCTAATGTTCATACCCTTTTTTTGTCTTTCAGTGGTGACCCACTTTAACTGGCTTCTCGTGGCAGTGGTTTGCAACCTCAGGCATCAATGCGGAAAGAGAGCAGTTTCTCTGAGTGCATGTTATTAAGCGTGCGCAGGTCAGGAAGTTTGAGGAGCAGCTTGGTGAATCGGGAGGCGTCGCAAGGGGCGCTCTTGCTGACGAGGGTTCGGAGAGCCCGGATTAGACTTTCCTGAAGCATCTCCACTGAATTCACATTTTCAATTCCAGAACGGTCTGTACAACAGAAACAAATGATGAGAGACCGAATTAATTAGTGGATCAAGCTAATTACTATATGATATATATGTAGTGTCAAACCATTAAAGGGATGGTTGACCCAAACATCATTTATACATTTCTTCTGTGGAAGATATGTCTCAGTGGTCATGTTCATACAATGAAAGTCAATGGGGTATGATGTTGTTTTGGGCACCATTGACTTTAATTATATAAACAATTTTATAAAATATATATTTTGTTTTCCACAGAAGAAAGTAAGTCATGGATGTTTGGAATGACATGATTTCTGATTTTTGAATGAACCCAAAAATGGAAATTGTCATCATTTACCCACCTTCACATGGTTTCAAACCTATAAATCTTTGGATGATTTTCGAAACACAGATTAAGATGAGCGAGATTAAGATCCAAAAGGATCATAAATCATCACATGAAGTGATCATATCTCTTCTCAACATTTGGGTTAAACAGCTTGATTCCTATGGATTAGTTTAACAACTTTATGACCTTTTTGGATCTTCTACCTGGACTTTCAATGAAGGGGATAGAAACAACTTCTCAGGTTTAATTAAAAATATCTTCATTTTTGTTTTGGAGATTAAGCTCATTCTTATGGGTTTGAAACAATGTAAGGTTGGGTAAATAACAACAGAATTTTCATTTTTGAGTAAATTATCCCTTTAACACTAATATGCAACCTACCTGCAGAAACCAGCACCACTGCAGTGAAGAGTCCCAGTTCTTCTGCTGAGAGCTCTAATGCGTTGAGTTTTTCACTGAAGTCAAACATGGTTCCCAGCAAATCGCCCATGCCCATGCTTTTCAGGGCCTCCAATCTGTAGGTGGCGCCTGAGATGAATGTTACAGTTTTTTCTTTTACATTAAACAGAGAGGCAAAACGTACCATGAGGACCTGCAGGAGAGATTCAAAAATAAAACACACTTAGTAAAACCTAATTAACATTGAAGCCTTTTATATATGACAAAAGTCAGATGTATTATCTGAAATACCGTTGACTTACCTCAAATGTCCCAGCCTTCAGCAAAGTGACCTGGTCGTTTTGGGATAGAGTGCTAAACCCTGGTATGTGTTTGGCGAACTCCACCACCTCTCGCACCGCTGGGGTGAAACTAAGAGAGAAGTCTTCCCAAATTTCCTGGGGTGTTTTGTTGGGGTCCGAGTAAGGATGCATGTTCATTGGACAAGCCTGGAGAAAAGAAATCAGTTCCAAATTTAAAAAAAAGTTCACCTCTAAGAACTCTTTCCTTGGTGCTAAGTATAATACATCGTTAGAATTCCAAAGGTCTTACCAGAAGAATCTCTTTGCGTTTTTTCCATGGACAGTTCTGACCCTGGGGGCTGCTGTTTAACTCCTGACTGTGGTGGACGCCGTAGAGGTTACTGTTTGGAGATCGCTGGTCATTGTTATTGTGCTGCTGATGTTGTCCAGGTGCTTGGGAGGCTTGAAAATGGAGGCCATTTTCTGCTGGCACCTCAAAGTTGTTACAATGATGAGCGACATTATTATCATGGTGAAAGATGGTGTTGTTGCCATTGAGGTGGTATCCGGCCATGCAGCGGTTAATGCTTCGGTTGTCCAGCTCGCTGTTGTGAGGCAGCAGCGCTGGACCTAACTTATCATGGGCGTAGACGAAGGTCTCGCGGTGTGCCCGGGTTATGGCGGCGATGGTTTTGTCTACTCCTGGGCTGGAGCACGGTGTTGGGGAAGAGGTAAGAGGTGGGGGGCTCTGAGCTGGTTGCACCGATGGGGATGTTGGGGCCAGGGGGCATGGGGATGGTGCTACGGGCACTGCGGGGGGCTGGGGTTGCGGCCCCACTGTAAGTCCTGGGCAAGGAGATGAAGAGCAGGTGGTAGATGGGGGCGAAGAAGAAGAGCAGGGGGTGTTTGATGTGATGCTTGCCAGCTGGAATTCATTCTGAAGCTGGTTGTTCACCATGTTGTTCATGGCGTTCTGCATCTCGGCCAGCATACGCTGCTTCTCGCGTTTTGGGATACGGCCGAAACGAACAGCTGAGGGTTGAGAAAGTATGGAAAATGTCACAAATGTATCATATTTATGTTGTATGCCAATGTTCTATTTAGAAACTTTTTGAGGAATGTAGGAAATATTGGTACTATGTCTGATATTAGGTGATATTTTAGATTTTTTTCATTTATCGGGATCTGCTAAAATTGGATATGCTCACTTCCCCCCTTTTTACATTCATTTGGCCATCATCTTTTAAGAACATTAATTCATTTAATACATTTATTAACAGTCAGAATTTTTATATCAGTGCATCCCTAAATTCTTCTGTTATTGTTTCTCTGTATTTCTCCAGGCTTGGCTGTATAGATACTCACCGTCTCGGGACATTCCCACAGACAGACACTTTTTGAAACGGCACTGCTGGCACCGGTTCCGGTTGATCCTCATAATGGTACAAGTTTCATTCTTCAGGCACTTTTTGTACTGGATGTTCTGCTGGATGCTGCGTCGAAAGAAACCCTGTGGACAATGCAGATAACGTAAATGTAAATTTTGTTTAAACAAAAGCTTTAATTAAAAAGTAGAATGTTTATTATACTCTTGCAAATGTAAACAGATGCTATTTTCTTACCTTGCAGCCCTCACAGGCATGGACACCATAGTGAAAACCGGAAGCCACATCGCCACACACTTTGCACAGCAACACCATTCCATTCAGCTCTGGACGGAAAGTTAGATGTTATAATAATCGTTCTCCTGGATGCCATACTCTACATTAATCAGGTAAAGTATCACTTACTAGTGAGGGTGGCAACTGATTTGTTGGGTGAATTGCGTGCACTTCCACCATCATCACGGCCTCTTGGGGATCCACTAGAGCATGATGAGTTTCCCTCCTCTCCTGATCCAGAACTCGAGCTGCTGCTGCTGCAACTGCTGCTGGTGTACATGCGAGAGGAATCATGGGATCCATTGGGGGATGGTGGGAATGAAGAACCAAAGCAGGGTTGCGTAAAGGACTGCAGGCTGCTGTTGGAGTTCTCACTGTACATGGACACGGGGCTGGTGCGGTTGGGAGAGCCCCCACACGATCCGATGTATGATATTACCCCACCTAGCGATGAAAAAGAAAAGCACACTTACTAGATTGCTCCCTCTTCGCTGCACTGTGCCAAAACAAAAAGTGAGAGAGGCCCACCGAGAAGGGAGTTGGAAATGTTCTCAGGTATTTTTGTTCTCCTCCCTAAAACCGTCTCATTAAAATGTTCCCATAAATACTTCTATAGGTTACACAAGGAGTTTCACTAAAACAGATGGTGCTTTGGAAATGAGGAAGCTGAGAGAATCCGTCCCGGTGGAAAATAGGGATACTTTCTAGGAACTGTTATTGTAAACTGGATGGGGACATTTAAAAAAAAATTGCGACCACTCCTTTTTTTCCTTGAGTTTGTGTCTCAGAGGGCTTGGTTTACAGTTTCACTGGCACTGTGAGCAAGCCACATTTGCCTCATGTTATTTCTGTGTATCAAATACACAACTCTGCGTGATGGATTGGTAGCACATGCCTAGACATGTGAATTGATAAATAACATTTACAACTTGTTTTCGTTCCACTTATATCCTGCTCATTAGTTTACATCCTCAGCTCAAATCAGATAAGACTAGTCAACTTTGCTCTTAAGGAACTGTGCAGTGTGCAAGAGTGTACACCTTGGTGTTGACTCTAGCATGTATACTATTCCCTAGCGTCCAGTACCTCCTGCTGCCTTTCCTAACCTTTGGTCCCCAGCAGATAAACTCAGTATTGCTCTTGTTTTACTGTTTCCTCCTGCAAACCTAATCACTGCGCTTGATGGAATCTACTTTGTACCTTTATTTTTCTCTTAAATGATACAGCATTATTCGAGTGTGTCTATACCAACTCTACTGCAACTTTCATGCGCAATTGGTTGACGGATAAACTGCAGTGTTGTTGTGATATCAGTGTTTTGCAAGTTTAATCTTGACAGCATTTTAAATGTCAAAGGCAAACCAGTGTAGAGATTACATAACTGTGCACTAGCACAAAAGGTCAACAAGTCACTGTGTCAGGTGGAGCCACAACATGGAAACGTGTTGTAGCTTTGACTCCCCTGTTCTGCCTCAAACGCTCCTGTCATGTATTAGATTTATCAGTGCATAAGAGTCCACGAGACTCTTTTAGACTAGAATATTTTAACTTTTTATTGAATGAGTTAATTGTGGATGTTTATGTTGTTGTTACATGGCAACAGTGGTTTTGGATCTGCTTGTGTTCAAAAACGTGCTTTCTCTGGCTATTAAATTGTTTTTAAATCTAAACACTTAAGACTTTCCTAAACATTCTGTCAAAGGAAATACTTGTGTAGGCACAACAGGGGCGCGTGTGAGCTGTTCAGGCGTATCATTGGGGAAGCACGCCTCCCCTCCACGTGCGCCACACAAGGACAGCCTTTCAACGAGACTCGGTTCATTAGGCACGCCTCTCAAAACACACCCGCTTCGCCATGCACTCACGCAAGCCTTTCCACTCTACATTAATAAATGCTGTCACTGTTTACATAGGGTTCATTATATGTGTCCCTTAGGAAACTCGATACTGGGCGTTGCAGTGAATTTACGACAGGTAAAGGATGTTTTTGGAGTAAGATGCGAACAAATTCCAACATAGCGATGAATTAATAAATAGTTGCGACCAATATAATTTTTACTCTGGAGTGATACGCGAAACATAACAGGGGCACAGCTATGTAGGATGAGCTTTTACAGTCAATGATCGACTGACCAATCACAATCGAGCATTCCAGAGAGCCGTAATAAGAATTTGCAGTCAGACATTTATTAGTATTTAATTAATCAGGATCTAAAGAAGAAATATCCAAGTTATAACGACAAACAAAACCAATTATAAAAATACGCTGACACATTTTCCTCATTGTTGTATCATAAACTAAAGTTAGCCATCATATTCTGTTCATAATCACAGATAAATCTATTTAAATAAGCTATGTTTTTAAACACAAGCTCCAAGAAATATTTTGTGACGCTGTATTCATGTCAGAGGGGGAGGGGGAAAAAAACTGTTACGTTAAACTGGATCAATTTCATGTCCCAGTTTTGAAGTGAACACGGGTTAACGTGATGTCCTGCCCCGCGTCTCGCTCTTCGGTCCAATCGCAGCGCGCACATGGCTCACGCTGCAGCGTCACACACGGGTTCGCGCTGGGAGGGCAGACACGTCGCAAGGCGGAATTATGTAATGAGTGCCTGCGCTCACCAATGGCTGTAGGCGGAGAGCGAAGAATGAAAACAAAAAGCACATGGCTAGGCTCGGCGGTACATGTGAATCGAGAGAGGATCTTCGACGCTCGCCTGCATCACAGGGACGTCCGTACACCTGACTTTTCAGTTATGACCTAGTTCCCCGAAATTCATGCGAACACTGTGTCTTAACCCGTGATGTCCTTGCCTTCGTCTGCCATTTATATTGCATCTATATCGCGACCATTACTCACGCCAAATACGATATAAACATGCAAATTATGCATACCTAATCAGTCGTTTCACACACACGAAGGCACTTTTATAAAGGCATAATTAAGTATCTAAACATTAGAAATATTTTGTACGTCATTATAGCCTACCTCAGCGATTATTTGTTTCAGAAACATACATCTTTAAATATTAAAAAACGAGATAATTCGTTGAGCCCTACCGCCAAATATCATAGGCTACGTCGATTTACTGTCAAATCCGGCAGATAGATTATATAGGCTAGGGTATATAATCTATCACAGCTATATGTATGT
>RJVU01078493.1:1208881-1235055 GCA_003731715.1 Anabarilius grahami
ATAATGCTATTTCATGTATTCTGACTTATTTACACTGTTAAAGAGTTGGATTATCATGCTAAACATGGCCAAAGTTTCAAAACACGAGTTGGAAGTATTCTTTGATCGGGCACTTCTCCCGGCAGCGCTGCACAAGTCACAGGACTTCACAAAATCAACAATGTCACCAAAGAAGTTGGTTGTGAGGGAAAGATAACCTTGCTTCCCAAAGAACCCAGCGTTAAGTGGAGCTGAGAGTTTTGTGCTCACGCACTACATTGATGCGCTCTCGATATTTGTTATTAAAATAACCATAGAAACTGATAGTTGCAATCACTTTTTTATTGGTTAAAATGAATTGAGAATTTGATATGATTTCATAAACAAGGCCCAGTTCTACGCAGAATTTACAGATCGTTTGAAACTGCATTTAATGTAAACAACACGAACGTAGTGAATTCATTATTCATCATTCACTATACGCTATATTCATTATAGTGATCCAAAAGTTATCCAGGGATAATGCGATGGTGTATTGTGTGTTTAAATACATCTGTTTAGCTGACCATTGATAGCTTGCAGCCGATCTCTACACAAAAGCTGCGCGTGCTCGTGACATCTCGTCACTCTTTAGCTCCGCTCAAACGGCACGCCTCCAGACGCTCGGCTGTTTTCGGAAAGACTCTGTACAGCGTATGTATCTTTTATAAATATGATAAAACTAAAGACTTTTTGGAGATATGAAGGATGCACTAATACTCTACAGGTACTCAAGATTAACATGAGATTGGCAGAAACTGTGTGATACCTACCCTTTAAGCCATGTGGGTAAACTTGCAGACAGTTTTTTCCACAGGAAGAACAGTCAGTGTTGTTCCACTCAATGTTGATGGCATCAAACAGTTTATGAGTAGGCCTAGTTGAAAAATGTCTCCCAGTTCATTTGAGTTTAATGTGAGACCAAATATTTACTATGGAGTTCAAATCTGGACTCTGGCCAAAACATGAGCCTGATGGACTTGTTCTCAAGCCACTTTTTGGTTGTCTTTGCAGTTTGGGCAGGAGCAACGTCTTGTTGAAAAATAACCTCTGATCATTCCTCTTTATATAACAACTTTTCATCTGTGGGAAGCAAGCCATTCTGCAATATTCTCCTCTACTCCAAAACATTATATGACTCTCACAGTGAAGTACTGCAGCTCACCAACACCAGCAGCTAACAATTCTTCCCACACAATGACTCCTCTTCCTCCATGCTTCACTGAGAGATGCGTTTATTATATTTCTCAGCCGATTTTCAAAGACACAGCTCTGCAGCATCACCATTCAGCTCGTGTTTCATTGTGATCCACACACAACTTCCCATGATCTGCCAAAAAACTAAATTCTGTCTTTGATGTTTTTCTGAAACAATGGCTTAGCCTAAATTTTGCTAATTTCCAGACCAATAATAAAAGCTTAGTGTTTAGCCATTTACCCCCCATTTATATATTTTTAACCAATATGTGTGTTATAGCCCATGTTATAGGCCTATCCTATAAAAATTATTTTAAAAAAAAAATCTGCTTGAGCAAGATTTTTCTTTTTATAAATTCCATAAAAAAATAAATAATAAAAACAGTCAATCCCTGGAAACAAACGCTGTATTTAACTATAACAAGGCTAGATCATAATTACAACAAAGTTTCAAAATGCCACGACTAAACTGCAGCATTATGAATGTAGGTCACCTCGAGCCGCCTCCTAACCTACTGTCCGCGTGACTCAATAAGCTACAGCGACTGCAATGAGGCGCTCTTTCTTTCTCACAGTTGCTGCTTTAATCACATATTGCTATGGCTGCACTTGGAGTGATCCGGTGGTCGAGTTAATCCTTTTCTCACGAGGCTCATTTTTAAGGTTGATGTTCTTTGGTTCTGCACAAATATTATTTCGTACATAACACCGCCATTTCATTAAAACATATATTTAATATAGCCTACTTTTAAACGACTTTTAGTGTTTAGTAGACCAGGAACGTCTCTACTCTCTTAATTCAAATAGCGACTGGTTATTTGCTTCGCCACAGTAGCCAATTCTCTGGCATGTGCCTGGGCTTTACGATGGAAACGCTCGCGCTGGACCGTTCAACCCCTCAAGCAAATATAAAAAACGATATTCGAAACTTCTCCAGTGCGCCATCGATGCGGCATAGGGAGAGACATGCTTCCCTGTTTTCCTGTTCGCTGCAGTCGCAGGGTCCCCGTGTGCCATGTGAGTTGTCCCGCACCTAGGACAAGTGCTGCACGCACAGGAGCGTGATAGGGGTGTGTCGTCACCGAATGTACTGCTGCGGATGCGCGCGATCACCAGGCTGGTCCACGTGCGGGGGTGCTGTTACGACTTCAGCTCTGAAGTGGAACAGTAAAGTGGGCGTCGACCCGGCACTCTATTTTCGTGGAAAGCGGGTAGCCTCGGTCATCCGCTAATGTAAACATCTCAGCGGTCTGGAGGGAAACAAAAGCCGTGTAATTGGGTTGTCGATCTATTTAAACGTGGATTCATGCAGACACACACGATTTCTATACTGTGTTCACATTCATGCTTTGACAAACTTTGTTTAAACATTTTTTTCCCCTCTGTGGTGGACTCGTGGAACAATGCATGTGATTGTCAACAAGTAGCCTATTGATGCACATGTGACAGTAACATGTTTACTTGGCATCTCCTGCTTTTTTCCTCATGACTTTACCTGTTGCCTTTCTTTACAACTGATAAGTCAACTCAGCAACTTGATTTTCCTCTTTTGTTCGGCATAATATGTGGTCTGGATAACTAATGACTGGCAAAGCGTACATGATGATAAATGTGGTCTTGTTCTTCACATTCAAGTGGCTTTACTTGCTGTTTAGCTGTATTTAGTCTATTGTTCAGACCAAAAAGAACCAAGAGAAGGGCTTAAAACGAAATATACGTTTTTTTTTTGTTTTTTTTCTCTCCAGTAACTGATGGACTTGGAAACTCAGTTCCAGCTCTGTTTTTGATAAGGGTTCCCAGTGCTGTAAAGGGCGAGCAAGGACCGTTATGTTCCCCTACCCGTCTAGGGGTCCGGAGGGGAGTAACAGGAAAAAGCATAAATAAGTAAGGAAGAAAATAATAGGCAAGAATACACTTCAATCCTCTGTCCCAGAGAAAATATGACACCAAATGATATATCAAAGAAAAGATTATATTTACAAAAAAGGCATAACATAATGGAGAGCAATGGCTCAAGGAAGAGCAAGGCCTAAAATAAACAAAACAGTCCACTAACTAATTTAGGTAGTTCTAACTAACCCAAGAAGGGACAAACAAAAACAAATAAACAACATAAACTTGCTTCAACTCCCTTGCTGTACAAAAACAGTATTAAAAGAAAAAGGCACTCTCCCCCTACAGCTTCCCTGACAATAGTAAAAATCAAACACGGTAGAAGGAACACAATACCTTTTTTACTAACTTTTAGTTTGCAGTAAGATCACTGAACACTTCCTGTTAACATAGGTCACTTCTAGGCTCATTTAGCCACTGCTAACACACAACTACTGTCTCTGAATGGAAAACACAAGCAGAGAATCCAACGCAGAGTTCAATCTGGAGCAGAGAAGTGTCTCTCAGCAAGCTCTGAACTGCCCCAGTATACTCTCAATATGCTCTCACAAACGAACTGCAGGTGGTGGTGATTTGGCCTGAGAAGGAGTAGAGAGAGAGAGAGAGACACACATGTTTGTTTTTGTGAATTGTGGGGACATTCCACAGGCGTAATGGTTTTTATACTGTACAAACTATTTTCTATCGCCCTACACTACCCCTACCCCTAAACCTAACCATCACAGGAAACTGTGCACACTTTTACTTTCTCACAAAAACTCATTCTGTGTGATTTATAAGCCTTTTGAAAAGGGGGGACATGGGTAATGTCCTCATAAGTCACCTCTTTTTGTAATACCAAATTTTTGTCATACCCATGTCATTATACATTTGTGTCCTGATATGTCACAAAAACACACACACACACACACACACACAGAGCAGGCAAAAACACAGACACGGGGCATTATGCCCACACCTTTGTAAACCACAGTGAAACAAATAATAATAATCATGATAATATGTCCCGGGACGTAACAGGACATATAAAAGATGAATTTTTACATGTATAAATCAAACATTTAGAAATCAGATTCTCAATAGTGTTCTAAAAAAAATAAAAAAAATATGACTGATGTTTCTCTAGTTCACAGAGGTCAGTTTTATCACATGGGCCTAAATGAACACATATTAGCCTTGACCTTGCATGTTTTGCACACAGCATTATAATATTGATAAGTCTCATCATGATATACTATATGGTATAGCTGCTATTCCTGGGATTTCTTATCCACTACTTAATTACCTTGTGGGAAGTTACAAATTAACATTGTCCTGCTAAGGCAAAAACACCTTGTTGATTAACATTTTTACAAATCTGTACACTTTACCTTACAAATAATGAATCACAATCTTACTGTTTACACGATATTAAAGAGTCCTACTTGAGTACGTGTATGATGTTCAATGTTACTTGTAGTTCTGTGAATGACAATTGCATAAACCTGGCAAAGAATGCGCTCTAGTGGAGAAGAAGGATAATTACAGTTCTATTTTTGGCCTCAAGGTCTCAAACTCCCAGTTCACACTCTAACAATTTATAGTATGTGGTACTGTACACACGTTATAGACACAATTCCCAGTTATTATAGGGTATCCAAAACACATCAACTGGTCTCAGGAGTTATTCAGGGATCAGTTCTTGGACCTCTCCTCTTCTCTTCTCCCCTACCTCATTTACACTACATCACTGGGACCCATTATACAGGCACATGGTTTGTCCTACCATTTCTATGCTGATGACACACAGCTCTGCTTTTCATTTCAACCAGATGTTCCAACAGTAGCTGCACGGATCTCAGACTGCCTGGCAGACATATTGGCACAGATACAACTCAACCTAGTAAAGACAGAGCTTCTCTTCTTCCCTGCCACTCCATCTGTACAGCACAATTTCACCAGCCAGCTAGGTTCATCAACAATAATCCCATCAAATTCGGTCAGAAATTTTAGGGTATGACCAGCTGACCTTCAAAGACCACATTGCAAGGACAGCACAAGCATCCAGGTTTACACTGCACAACATCAGGAAGATCAGGTCCTTTCTAACATGCTGCAAAATGTCTCGTCCAGACCCTTCTAGACTGGACTATTGCAATGCTCTTCTTCGCTGGACTTCCATCAAGCTCAATCAAACCTCTACAAATGATCCAGAACACAGCAACATGACTGATCTTCAGAGCCCACATAACACCTCTGTTTATCTCTCTGTACTGGCTACCAGTTACCAAGACATTGATGCTTGCATATAGAACAGTCATGGGCTCTGCACACTCCTACCTCCACCTACTCAAACGAGTCTACATCCCCCTCCAGAAGCCTGAGGTCGGTGCCTGCACTTACTTAATCTCTCCCTGTTCTAGCTTGTACTGTTCTAAATGATATCTGAAACGTTCTATTACCTGCACTTCTCTTGTTTATTGCTTCTTTTATAATGAATCGCTTGTTGTATTCCTCACTTGTAATGTGCTTTGGATAAAAAACGTCTGCTAAATGAATAAATGTAAAATAAATAAACCAGCCTAAAATGGTTTGCTTGTCTGAGCTGGTTTAAGATTGTCTCTCAAACTGGCCAAGTGAGTAATCAGCAAGTTTTGCTGGGAACCTTGTCTCTCATCTTGACCAGCTGAAAATGCTCTACGCTCCAAACCCATGTAAAACCAGCTAAGACCAGCAATTGATTCAAGATTGCTAAGTTGACTGCCAAATCGAGAAGCAAAAGACAGCAATGCACTGTTAACTGTCTCCATTTTAACCAAATTACCCTGCCAATATTTTAAATAAACCTTCCAAGGTTTCCCATTCAGTTGAGACTCACTTGATTAGCGTCCCCTAGTGGCCGGAGATACGCGTGTTGAAACCACACCTCCAATGAATGAACTAACAACAATGAGGAAGTGTTAGTACGGGACGGTGCTGGATGTATAGCTTTTTTTTTTTTTTTTTTNNNTTTTTTTTTTTTTTTTTTACAGTCTATGATGTATAGCAAATATTTACCCGCATATTGGCCTCACAGTCATGCTGAAACTTACTTTGTCTAATTCTTCTCATTTTGTAATAAGGAAATATTTTTTAACATCTTGTAAACGGCATGTGTTATTTTATCTTTGCAGTGTGTTTACTGTCAGCCCCTGTGTTTTCTGAATCGGGTAAGCAAGATAACTTTTTACAGCACTAACCCTGAAGCACATATTTTGATATTTTAGTTCATTATATAGTCTTATAATTATCATCTGAAGACTTGCTTGCCCTGCACTCTCACCTTTTTTCACCAATCTCGGTAACACTATGTTAGTGTCCTTGTTACACGTGATATATGTATAGTAATAACTATAAATTATGCTTAATTACATGCAACTAACCCTAAACCAAACTCTTACCCTTTAGTAAGTACATGTTAATTAATATTACTCAGTACTTAAATGTATAATTAAATTGAAACAAGGACACCTTTAAATAAATTGTAACCAAAATCCCTGATCTAACTCTACTCTCTCACAGGGTCACATTCGCTATGGGTCTTTGCTACATTTTTGACTGGAAACAGTTCAATCCCATTCCCAGAGTTCACTGCCATTATTATGCTGGATGATATTGTCATCGGTCACTATAATGCAGATGAGAGAGGTTTTGTCCCGGCGACAGCACAAGAATCTGTTAATGTCACGGAGCAAATGACTATATCAACAGTCTTTAAAGGCATTCACGAGGGCATGAAAACCAAAGCATACTACTTAATTGATCACTCAAATTATACAAGAGGTAATTATTCTCTAATGGTCTTGTGTTATTCTCTTGAGAGTGCTTGGAAAAAAGTATTTTCATTCAAATTTGTCCATTGTGTGCATACAATATACACTACCATTCAAAATTTTGAAGTTAGTATGTAAAAGAAAAAAAGCTTTATAGGCCTACATTTATTCATACTTGTATTAAACGGATTAAAAGTACAAAATAAATGGACAAAATAAATACTTCAAATATTGTATCATGGTTTCCACAAAAATATTAAGCGGTACAACTGTTTTCAACATTGATAATACATTTTTTTTGAGCAGCAAATCGGCATTATAGGTTGATTTCTGAAGGATCATGTGGCATTGAAGACTGGAGGAATGATGCTGAAAATTCAGCTTTGCATCACAGGAATAAATTACATTCTAAAACATATTGAAATAGAAAAGAGTTATTTCAATTGTAATAATTTCTCACAATATTAATGTTTTTGCTGTATTTTTTGATCCTATCAATGCAGCCTTGGTGAGCAGAAGAGACTTCTTTCAAAAATGTTAAAAAATCTTTCTTGGTAGATAACCTTATTGTTGTAGTGAGCTGTGATGAAAGCATCAGTAATTACTGTTGTCAGCAAAATTACGTTCTGCTTTTTTTTGCACTCTGTGAACTTTTTGCACTTTGTACGTTAATGTCATGTCAAGAGTTGCTGGAATTATGACTTGCATCCTTATGTGCATCTAAGACTCTCTTTCTTCCCAAGGCCTTCATGTGCAGCAGAGGTTGGTTGGATGTGAACTTCTCCATGATGAGCCTGGCCAAATGATGACATTGGAGGCCTTTAATGGCGAGAGTGGCTTTGAACGACACTATAACGTTCAGGGAGACCAACACACTCACTGGAAATGGCCTGTCATAAAAAGTAGAGCACAGCTGGAGTATGATGCATGGCTGTATGCCCACTTTTACCGCCCTTTGTGCATTAGCCAGCTTAGGAAATATCTAAAAAAGGAGAAGAAGCGTGTGATGGCAAGAGGTAGCTGTCAGTGAATGTAACTTCCACGAATGCACTCTTAATTTATTTGGATTTGAAAACATTAATGTTGTGTTTCCTGCTTAATGTGTTCACTCTTTCCCTGACAGTCAAGCCCAGAGTGAGAGTGATTAAACGCTTAGTGAGTAGTGAGACAGGTGTAGTTCAGATGACCTGCCTGGCGACTGGTTTTTATCCACGTCACATTAATCTGACTCTGCTTCAAGACGGCCAGCCAGTTAATGAGGAGAGGGTCACGGGAGGAGAACTGCTGCCCAATGCTGATGGAACGTACCAGATGAGGAAGAGTGTGGAACTCAGTTTCAAAGAGCAAAGAGAAAGGCACACCTACACATGTACTGTGACTCACCTTGGCCTGGATAACAAACTTGACATCAGTATAGGTATTAAATTGATAGGGCAAGCTTATATTTTATACTGTTTATATATGGTCATGCTCAAAAGCTTACATACCCCTTGCAGAATCTGCTGAATTATTTTAACTAAATAATAGGGATCATACAAAATGTTTTTTATTTAGTACTGTCCTGAATACAATATTTTTTTTTTTAAATATGTTAACATATAGTCCATAATTAAGACAAAAAAATAGCTGAATTTATTAAAATGACTCAACTCAAAAGTTTACATACCCTTGATTCTTAATACTGTGTGTGCTTACCTGGATGATCCATGACTGTTTGTTTGTTTGGTGATGGTTGTTCATGAGTCCCTTGTTTGACCTGAGCAGTAAAACTGCCCATATTTAAAAGCCAGGGGGTGTCAACTTTTGAACAGGATGAAGATGTGTACATTTTTCTTTGTTTAAATATCAGATTTTTTATATAACATATCTATATGTTAACATCTTTTATGTAAAATATCTTATTCAGAAAATAAAAAATAACATGCTTTTTTTTTATGATCCCTCTTATTTTGTTAAAATAATTAACATTTTGCAGATTCTGAAAGGGGTATTTAAACTTTTGAGCATGATTGATTGATTGATTGATTGATTACAGAACCTGGTCCTGATCCTGGTATTTTGGTTCCTTCTTTACTACTGTTGTTGTGTGTGTTTGGAGCTCTGGCTGCCTTTAAAATATGGAGAAAGAGATACACCGGTACACAGCCTGAGCAGGTACAGAATCACTGACACTATTTCACTAATACGTAAGATTATATTTATAAGGCATAACCTCTGCTGACAAGGCTGCATCCTGTTTCTATATTGCAGGCCAGCTACATACCTGCTGCTTCAGAACAACCACAGATGTGACGTCTGAAGAGGCACAACATTTACAGACTGGACACATTTTGTATTTATAAACTGACTGACCTGAACGAAAAAAAGATTTAATCAGTATTTTTAAAAAAATACCATTATCCATTAGCATCCAGAGAAGAACATTGATTAAATATTATAAGAAAATAAGACTTTTATTTTAAGAGAATGTTTTAATGACATTTATTTTCTTACCAGGTTGGCAAGTTTCTTGTTTTATGAAAAAATATTTTCAGTCTTATGACACCCAGATTTTGTCTGATACAGTATTGAATATTTCAGTATTTTTACAATATTCTGAAGTTTTACAAAAGTATATGTGATTTATATTAATAACTGCATGTTTGTCAGAATGCATTGCCAGCAAATCAGCCACCCAAACTAGGCTAGTATTTATTTAATCAGGTACTGTATATTTCTGTATTTTTAAGACAGTTTGAACTATTAATAGGCTATCGAGCTAATAAACAAACATTTGTCATATTTGGTCTGCGAATTCTTTATAAGCTCTCTGTTCATACTTTCTCTCATATTTGCCGTAATGTTGCAATGATTTTAAAAACTGGCATGAAAATCTGCAGTGCATCTTTGCATGATGTCATAATGCAAACCTCTCAAATCCAACCCGACGCGCGCGCCACGAAATGTTGTTCTGCGGGCGTCCAATCACATTCCAAACGCACTGCGCACGCGCTAAGTGCGCACATTCAAACAAACCCGAAAAGTGTGGGCCAAAGGAAGGCGATAGGTGAGTTCGGGTGGTGTCAGGAAAATTTAAATAACAAACATGTCGATGCAAAATAATAAGGAACGATTTGGTCGGTGGTTGCGATATGCTCCTTATAATATTTAAATATGCAGCATGATTGCATGACTTAAAATGGCGTCATCGTCCCTCAAGAGCAGACGAAGGGAACTGCTGAAAAAGATTGTCATTGTTTTTGCTGTAGGTCTAAAATGGTGGACACTGCCTGTGCCCAGATAATTGCTTGTGCATGACTCTGGTGTTTCAATGTAGACAAAAAAAAAAGAAAAGAAAAAAACTCTCTCAAGTTGCTAGCATGTAAACAGTGGACGATGTCTTCCCCGAAACAGTAAACATAATGGAATGCATTTACAGGTACCAATGCAGATTCAAGATATGGTACAGAAGGACAGCCATAGGCATTTTTTTGGAAATATGATCAGACATAATGTTTCCTTAAATGCCATTTCTTCTTACTCTTAGATTTCAAGCTATCAGAACATCATTAAAGCATTTTCAAACAATACATCAGCCCTATATCACTCATTGTATCTTTCAAGTTTGCTTTGCAACCAGTTTGTCTTATCCAATCTAAGATTTCTTACCTTGCTGAGAAAAATGCATGGTCAAATTCTGCAATAAAATCTCGTTTTGTTATTTTCCCTTAGAATGGCTATAGAAAAGGGGCCTCAAAGACACACATCCAACCTTTCCCAAATCCTCCTCATCTGTAGAGGTGGGTGTTGGTAAAATATCTCCAACTGGAGCAAGTCGCAAAGACTATGCGATCCACTGTGTTCACAAGTGGAGGACACAGACTGGACGCGAGCCTCAGTAAGAAACCAGCAGGAGTCCATGAATCCCTGGCCGGCCTGAAGAAGGAAAGCCAAAACATTGCCACCAACGTGCTGAGCACTATCCACAACAGTGTAAATCAAAAGCATCACCTACACAGTCAAGCAAAGATCAGCCGTCAGAGCGTGTCGAGCTGCCCCGACCAATCTCCAGCAGGGAACCTCGAGCAGGAGAACTGGGAGAAGCTGGGGGCCTTGACATTCCTGTCAGCCAAGCAGATGGGGGCCGAAGGTTCCCCGGTCAAGAGCAAATCACTGTTTTGTCAGGCCAAACACAACCACGTAGGGGAGATGGATCCCATGGTATCAAATGGCAGCAATCAACGGAGAGATGGAGGGCAAGTGGGGGCGGTCGTGGGGGTCCCCTCACCAGAGAACAGTCCCGATGGGAAGCGTCGGAATGTGAGGAAAGGCTCAGGCCTTGTGGACACGCAAACCAGCTGCATTCGACAGATCCTGCTGCTGCAACTGGAATTGATTGAACAGCAGCAGAAGCAACTGCACAACAAGAGCAAAGAGATTGATGACCTCAAAGCTGAAAAAGAGATGGTACACTAATAGTATTGCACTTTTTTCTTCTCCTCTTATGAAATAAAATCTTAAATGAGTTTTCCCAGTTTCCCACTTTTATTATTTTGTAACACTTGTTTTACTTGAACCCAATGCTTAATACACAGCCTAACACAGGTGTGTGATTGTAGCTAACGGCACGAATCGAACGCATGGAGCGGCGGCTGCAGATGGTGAAAAAAGATGGAGCAGATTCCCGTCCTTCTCAGACTCTTCGTCGTAGAGAACCTGAGGCAGAGACCACCGCCTCAGATGACGTCCAGCATTCTGAGGGGCGGGTCCAAACCCCAAAGCAAATGCACTTTGGAAGAGGAGGAAAAAGCCTGAAAAGGTATGATCATGATTTAAAAAAAATATATATTTTAATAAGTTCCAAACCTGTATGACTTTCTTTCTTCTGCAGAACACAAAAGAAGATATTTTGAGGAATATGGGTAACCAAACAGTTAAGGTTACCATTGACTTCCATTGTATGGACAAAAAAACACTGAGATATTTCTCAAAATATCTTATTTTACATGAGGGTGAGTAAATGATGACAGAATTTTCATTTTTGGGTGAACTATTCTTTTGTTCAAACTGCTGTAAATAATGAAGTTCTTAGCATGTGATTCATAAAACTAAATACATTCAAATTTTTCCCCCTCTTAAAGGAGGTTTCTTTTCCAAGACTCTCGGATGGGTAGGTCACGACGTGGGCAGCCCAGGTCACCACCGCCGCCACAGGAGGGCCCAGAACTGAAGAAGGAACCCCAGGAAGAGATGGGGCTTGAATTGTCTCAATCAGAGGAACTGCCCTACCTGGCTACCACAGAGATGTACCTCTGCCGCTGGAAGCAGCCGCCACCATCACCGTGGCGAGAATCCTCACCTGTACATGAGGACACAGTTGCAGGTGGGTAGAAATTTATGCAATTTCTCTTAAGTATATTGAAGATGCTCGAAGTTATCATTATTCTCTGTATGTAGTTCCATCCTGGCGGGAGAGTATCTTAGATCCTTTGGAGCAGAAAGAAGCGTCAGACATCCCTGAGGTTAGTAAGAACTGCACAATTGGCACAATTTGGCCAGAAAATTTTTATTTATATATCAACAAACTATTATTTATTATTATCTTCACTACTACTCAATAAAAATTAATTTTATTATAAGAATACAAAATGAGAAGTAATACTATTGCAATAATGCTATTTCAATGTAAAATAAAAATAACAATACTAGTATTTATGGCTGTCCCAGTTTCTTCATTTTCAAACGTTAAACCCTTAAGCTTTTATTTTGGCAGAACACCACAGAGAGCACTTAAGAATTTTTGTTGACAAAAGCTGGTTTATAAGCACTACTCATTACAAGTTTGAAAACATGGTGTGTGGAATTGTTCCCAAATGCACGTTATAAGCAACCCAAACTCAGAGCAGATGAAAAAGGAATTTGTGTGGAGCTGCATTTACTGCGAACCGATACGCTGTGAGATTCTGAAAACACCAGATCATGAACTGCTTGTGCTGCTCACATATGCATTTCATTACAATGCAGCCTTTGCAAACTGATAGTAGCACTAAGCCATATTGTGATTTCAGTGTTATTTCGATTAATTGTTCATCCATCTAAATACTTTCTTTTGTGCAGTGTCTGGATGATAACGTCTTTCAGAAGAGACATTCAAAGCTTGAACTGGATGAGAAGAGGAGGAAGAGGTGATGCTTGTTTTTTGTTTTTCTGTTTAACGTCCAGTAGACGAGAGCATTGTGAATCTATTTATCCTTTAATCTCATTTCAGGTGGGATATCCAACGTATTCGGGAGCAGAGAATGTTTCAGCGCCTGCAGCAGAGGATGAACAGGAGGAAGGTCATTCAGGAAAGCGAACCAGAGATGCTCTCCTTCTATCCAGACCCTGAAGATGGTATGTCAGCAGATGGATTTTCCCCCCCATGTGCATTGAAAGTATTTGGTCCGTCCTTTTAATGTTCTAATTTCTGTGGATTTCCTCAGTGGAGTCCATTATGGTGACACCCTTCTTGCCAGTGGTGGCTTTTGGAAGACCCCTTCCCAACCTGAAACAGCAGTAAGTTAAAAAAAATATTTCTTTGCATAATGCTAATTTTGTGTATTTTGACATCTTGATATAATTGCAATATATACAAGTTGCTCTTTCTCTGCATTTCAACAGAAACTTTGACTTGCCATGGTTGGATGAGCGTAGTCGATGGCGAGCAGAAGTGACCAAGAAACGGACGCCTCATCGGACATGTCGCAAATGAAACCGTCAAAAGGAAGCAACTTCGTTCATACCGTCATGTGCGCTGAAGCAAAAATCTACCCTTGTGGTCTCATCTCTCATACTCGCATAGATTGCACTTTGGATCTACTTAAGCAGATTGAAGGGTGGATCTCCCTAAAAGCCCCTGCTTGGTATCCATGAGAAAATGTGTTTTGCTCTGTAATGTCTGAGAAACAAGCTCTCCCAACCACACAGCCATGATCATGGTGCCGAATGTAACACTTCAGTGTTCACAATCAAAGCTTACCCTAACACGGCAACACATTAAGAGCTGCCGTAAAATATCAAAACTGTAAATGCTGCATTTTTGTTGATTGTGTGCGAGTTCTCTCAGTCACAAAGGAAAAAAAAGAGGGAAAAATTGTGAATACCGGTTACATAAGCATTTGTTGTAATATAAGGCTTTGTTCAAAGGAAATGTGTAAGATACTTGTAGTTAAAGAAATTATTTCAAATATTAAAATAAGTCATATTATGCATGTGCTGTGTCTTCATGTCTTTTGTTTTTAATGAATAATTATGAATGCTACATTACAGAATATTAATTGTTTTCCTAGAACAAAGTGTATTAAGATGGGATGCAACTGGGAGCCAGTGGAATGAGATCAGGCTGCAACACGAATCCTCTATTTAGAGACATTATTGATGTTTAAGAACCTCCAGACACCCAATGAATTTATTTTTAAGTGATTGCTGTTTTTCAGGCAATAGATTATGTAGAAGAAAATATATTTTGACAAATTTAATATGTTCAACTTAAAGGGCCTCTATGTAAGATTTTTACTTTAATAAAGCATAAAAATACCCCGATATGTTTGCAGATATTTAGGAAACATGTTAAGTTCACCTACTTGTTCCTCAGAAAAACAATGCTACAGCCAGATATTCTACTTTGAAATGTGCGTTCCGTGTCGGAATGTCTTTGTTTTGGTCTGTGTGAAACCTTGTGCTGCAGTTTATCCAATAGTATTTCGACATCACAGGTTGCCAGTTGGCGGAAAACACAGTGTATTGTAGCCATGGAAACCAGCAAACAAACTGGGTCAGAGAATCGCAGATTCTACCTGACCTAAAAAGCCTCTGAATCATCTAAATATCTCTATGAACAACAGCATATCAAAACAGATCAATCAACTCATCAGCTAACAGTGTGTAAGTCTCCTCAGCTTTCATTGTGAATTGCGCTCCTTATTGTTGCTGGCAACCCGAGTCTTTGAACGAGGGGGCGGGGCAAACAATATTTTGAATTTGGACTGCAGTACCTATTTTGAACACTGGGTGTCATTCCTACAGAGAGCCCCTTTAAGTGTCTTGGTTCAAAAGGCAAAACTATTTGATGCAAACAACTTCATCAGTTTTAAAAGTATACTGTGTGAGAAATTGAAATAAGAGAAATAAGTCTTTCCTTAAAAAAAAAAAGAAAGAACTGTGGCAAGTTCTGTAAATGTTAAAAAACAAAACAAACGAGATGATACATATAAAACATACCATTGTACTGAATTGCAACTATATTTGTGAACTATATAGTGTATATGAAATTCAAAGAACACAATTGCCACTCCAAAAAGAGTACTTTATGTACTTACCTCAAAAAATGCATGGTACTTTACTATTATTATGCACTTAAGTTACCTAAAAAAGCGGAATAAATATTTCATAATGAATGGAAAACTGATGAAACACGTTTAGGCTTAGAGAGCTGTACTGTGGCATTGATATCACCAGGTTATCCCAGCCTGTGGGTTCACAGAAACGAAACCGCGCATAATGAATTTCTCATTCGTCACTGAAGTACCCACTCGCGCGCGCCTCCTCTGACGCAGCAGGGAACAAGAGGATATGACGAACTTACTAGCCCCCACAATTCCCCGCGCAGATCCGCTTTCCCTTCCTTGAGAGTTAAGATGGCGGACCGGCGGCGACGGAGACGGCGCGCCTCTCAGGACAGCGAGGAGGAGGACGAGTCCGCCTCGGGCTCCGAGAGCGGGAGATCCTCCTCGGCCGGCCGGAAGCCTCGCGGAAAAGATCCCGAGCCGGTCGAATCACCAGTGGAGCGCGTCGCCACCAAAAGAGACGATGAGTCGGAGTGTGTGAGTGTGTGGCTGTAAATCTGCTTTTATAATCAGGGCCGATCTGACTGTGTGCGGTTTATAGTGTTTCAGACCGTCAAAACACTTTTAAACGCGTGATATAAATGTAGACGTTTCATGTGATGTGTTTTTTTTTTGTCTCCAGCCCTTGATGTAGATGTTCAAGTGTGAAACAGGCGCCTGTTCCTAGTTATTTTACAGGAATATACAATCCCTGACTTGTCTGTGCTGTTGCTTAAATGAATATTTGGTGTTGACCTCTCCTGACCTTATAATGACTAGCTTTCCATCATTTATCCCTGTGGTTCTCCATCCTGGTCCTGGAGGTTCCCTTGCCCTGCACATTTTGGATGCCTCCTCTATCTTACACTCATTAGCTCACTAAACAGGCTCACTAAAGGTTTAGGAGACCCCTGAGATGTCTAGTTCATTGGCAGGACCTCCAGGAATAGGGCTGAGAAACACTGATCTACCTTGATACATGGACGAAGGTGAATTTTCCCTTGCATGTGATGGCAAAAACATCCGGTTGGCTTAAAGAAGATGTCTTGCATAAGTTTTGATAAGCAAACCAAATGACATTTGAGGTTCTTAGATGTTTGACATCTGATCTGTCACTCTGACTGTGCCGCAAAGAGAGAAATCTGCTGACCAAGAAGAGGAAGTTCAGCTTTGTTTTAAACTGGATGCACTGTATGTTATGAATTATAAAGTTTCCCTTTCTTGATCGTTGGTTTCAGATCACTTTTTCTTAGGTTAGGCACATTTTTAAACGAGGCTTCTGTTGATTTAAGTGTGCTTTGTTTGACTGGATATTTGATTCTGATCTCTTTCTGTTTAGGAAAGTGAAGATGGTGTTGGTGAAGGTGAGTGTATCTCTTTCACTTTTATGTTTTTGCTACTGCTGTATGTTTTGTGATTTCAGTTTTGACAAGCTCACAAGTTTCAAATTATGCCTGTGGTCCAATAAGTTCATGAACTGCAGCCACTTTAGTGTGATTTCATGTTAAATAACTATGAACTGTCACTCTTGATGACTAGTTCTGTAGTCATATGTTATTTGCTCTCAGACTTGCTGAAATGGCTGGCTTCTTTTCTTCAGCAGTGCTATCAGACTATGACAGCGCTGATCTGGAGGAGAATGGATCGCACACAGAGGTAAGTCTCTATGGCAACACTATTTAGGGGGCTTGTTGGGAACTCAATCAGTGCTGTAAAAGACAATGCCGCGATGAATCAGTACAGATCCAGACTGCTGGCTGGTGTGTGTGGGGTATAAAATGTCTCCATTGCAGGCAGTCTGTTTTCTTGCACAGTCGTTGTGAGAGCAGAGCACTACCCTTTCTTTGTGGAGAATTTGGATTTAAGAGTGTGCTTTGATTATGGTGGTTTAATTTAGTCATTTTATATGTGAAGCTTGAAATTGACCTGCCTAATTTATGATTTAGAACGAAATGAGACTCAGCTGGGGAGATTTTTTAAGCAAAAAATGTGGTTCGCTTATCTCTTGTGGCATTATGAGTACTGCCAATGCCGAACCCCATGCTGTTAGTGCATCTGTAGTCCTCATCTAATTTTTTTCAAAAATTTTTTTGCTACTCTTCCTTTTTTTTTTTTTTGAACATTATATTTATTGGGTTTTTTCTTTAACAAATAAAATAATACAAAGTACAAAATACAAATTGAATAATTATTTCCATATCACAACCCTATGCTACTCTTCCTTTTAATGCAAGTAGCATTTTGATGATTGCAGGACGTATCATTAGGTAATTTAGGCAAATTGGAGAGCGCTCATTGGTTGTGAGGTTGTGGTGAAATTGGATGGGGTTGTAGATCTCAGCTCATCGGGTTTAGTCTGGGCTGTCTTGGATGCTGATGTTCGTTCCACTTTGTTTGGTGTCCTAGCAACCCTTTCCTATCGTTCAGACCTACGTAAAGCTGGCTTTCATTCTCTGCAGACAAATACGGTCTGCTCACCGTTTCAAAATGCTGGGTTAAGGAGAGATTTCCAAACTGGAACAACCATGAAAAATGTATTTTTATTTATTCTTTTAAGTTGGGCATGTTTTTGTTTTGTAATAACATACAGTATACTGTGTCTTGTGGTGCAGATCATTTATAAGTAGTGAAAATAAACGCATGAGATCAAGAATGCTTTATTAAGTATTTATTTGACTTAATTATGACTTAATTTCCTGAAATAAAAACTGCTGTAATATACTGTGCAAAAGTCTTAGTCCAGGTCTTGGGTCTCTTTATTAGAAAATAACCAGAAAATACAGGAAATTTGTATGCAGTATAAAAAAAACAAAAAAACAACTTCTATAGGCTAAAGTGACAAGTATTAAATGACCTCGCCTTACACTTTATCAATAGCAGGAACCTGGCTCTCTTAACCTAAATGGACTGGAAGGCCAAGAAAACTTTCACAATCTGATGAGAAGTTTCTCAGATTTTCTTCTTTGAGAAACTGGAAGAAGTCCAGGAGGTCACACTTAAATACAGATTTTTGCTTAAAGAAGCCATTTTGTTCTGAATTCTTTTTTGCATTTTGTGTACATATTTCCTGTATGTTCTGTTTATCATAATAAAGACAAAAAAATTAATATGGATGTCATTAAAACATTGCTAAAACAACAAAGCTGGTGATAGCCTAAAACTTTTGCACAGTTCTCCCCTATTCCTGATTTAGTGAAATCAATTGATGCTAATATTTCTCATTAAAAAAAGAAAAAAATACTATTTATAGGATTTAGTTTTATTTTATATTTTCAGTTTTGATTTAAATTTTAGTTTTAGTAATTTTGTGCTTTTGTAATTTTTTTTAATTTTTTATTTCTATATAGATTTTCTTTTTTCAGTTTTAGTAATTTTAGTACTTTCACTAAGGCAACATTTCTAATTGAGTGTTTCGTTTATTTATTTTATTTCAGCCTGGCTCAGTTAATGAAAACCATTTTAATAAGTTTTTGTTTTGCTAATGGGAAACATTTGTTTTGTATTCATTCTGCTTCAAATTTGCTGATATTGTTACATTTTATTTTAAGGTGTGCTTGTTAGAGTGTAAATGCACAAATTAGTACAGAATATTAATTGACGTGTACTTTAGGGTTAGTTGCTTGTAATTATGCATAATTTACTGTTAGTACATGTAACGTGTAACAAGCACACTGTGAAATAAAGTTTTACCATTTATTCTTGCAGTTTTATAGCTTTGTGTTTCTAAAAATTGGCTGTACTTGATTGAATATTGATGTGCTGTGTGAGCAGTTTTGGTTTGTTTCCTGACCTGAGAATTTGCTGTTATTTGGCGTTTGTGTTCCTCTCAGGGAGGAGAGGATGAGGAGGAAGGAGAGCATTTCAGTGATGACGAAGCCTCCCGCCCTGCTGTAGAACCGAAGCCTGCTGCAGATGCCCCGACAGAAGAGCTTGGTGAAGTGGAGGAGAGAGATGAAGAGGTCAAGGAGGTTAAAACAGATGAGAAGGGGAATCTTGCTGGGGAGCGACAGAGTGGGGATGGACAGGTATGGAAGAACAGAACATTGCATCTTTTCCTAGGGCTGGGCAGTATATCGGGTTTGTACAATATATATATTTAAATAAACGATATAGGATGAGGCAATACCGTTAATGTCGATATACAGTAGCCTAGTTTGATATTATGAGTGCATCAGAAAAATAGCAGAGGAATCAGATTGAGCTGCTGCGGAGAGAGTGCATAACCCAATTTGTCCTAAATATGAGACATGTTTAATATTAAGGGCCTTAAAATAACTTGTAAGATATGTCGACATACATAGTTCAACGTGGCTTGCCCCGTCAGATGCTCTCGACAGATGCATTTTGAGATGTGGTTTTCCTCAGTGCACACCTTGCATTTCACAGGTATATTCTTCATCTGTAAATGTTAGAAAGTCTCCGCTAAACTTCAGACTTAAGTGAACAAGCTCTGCCACAAGCTGAACAGGCGGAGCGCAATAAAATAGGGGTGGCATAGGATGTGAGAACTTTTTTTTAATAATATATATACATTTTTTTTTTATCGTAATAGAGAGTAGAATATACAAAAATACAGATTTTTTTGTTTGTTTTTGCCTAGCCCTATCTTTTCTTAGGGCTAAATGTCTGTCTGGGTCCAGTTTCAGTTTGTGTGGCAGGAATAACATTTAAATTCTTTGTATTAGCAAGAACATTTAGTTTGAAACAAATAATTAAAGACAATGCTAAATCACACTGCCACACTGATATTCTTAATTGTAAATTATTTTTAAGCCAAAACCTAAGTTGAGACTCTTAAATGATTACAGGAGAGCACAGAGGACCCTGAGAATAAATCGGGAAGTAAAGGCCAGAAGCTGGATGATGATGAGGACAGGAAAAATCCAGCATACATCCCCCGAAAAGGCCTTTTCTTTGAGCATGATGTGAGAGGCCAGGCTACAGAGGAGGAGAGGTGAGAGACCAGATGGTTCTTATTAACCATGAAAACATATTTTAATAAAATGAAAATAGTTAAAGATGAGTTTCAAGTGTTGAAACTGACACAAACTATATGGTTTGTAAATCTCACGTAATTCTCTTTTGCTATGCACCCATCTGTCACCAGGCCTAAAGGCAGACACAGGAAGTTGTGGAAGGACGAGGGCCGATGGGAACACGACAAGTTCCGTGAAGAGGAGCAGGCGCCAAAGTCCCGCGAAGAGCTTATTGCTCTTTACGGTTATGACATCCGCAACGGCACGGGGCCGAGTGACGGACGGTCATACCGCTCCCGAAAACCCAGGTGAGGTCATGTTTATTTCTTTGCCGTTTGATGTTTGGTAGTATTGGTAAAATATAACCAATATGTTTAGTTGTAGCACTTTTGGATATGTATGTACATGTACTAGTGATAGAAAAATTTAAAGACAGAAAGATGAGGGGGTGATCTCCCGTCCAAAAAAATCATTACTCAGTAACTCCATGAAATAATTTATTTAAAGACTTGCTTAACTAATTAATTTATTTTGTCATAGAGGAAGCATTGTTTATTTTAGCTTTAGGTTGACCTCTGGGCCAGAACAACAGACCATTCAGTTAAATTGATTAAACAAATAGAAAACAACAAATTATTTAAAAACGAATATAATATATAATACAAAAATATACATTTTAGATCTGTATTAGATTTATTTTTATTACATTTTTATTTATTCATTTATTTTACTTATTTATATACTATTATAAATTGTATATACATATCATTTGTACATCCACTATCATTCAAAAATTTGTTAAAAAGCATTAATTTACATTAATAAAAAGAGATGTTTCTTAAGCATCAAATCATCATATCAGAATGATTTCTGAAGGATCATGTGACACTGAAGACTGGAGTAATGATGCTGAAAATTCTTATTAATAATCACAGGAATAAATTACATTTTAAATAGATTCATATAAAAAAGTCATTTCAAATTTTAATTTCACATTATTACTTTAACTTTTTTTTTTTAAGTCATGCAATTTGTTGTATGAATTGCCCACTAATATATCCATGTTTCATTGCAGATATTCTGGTTCACCCAGTCGGGAGCCTAGGCGCCACCGTGACGGAGAGAAGCCTGTGCGTACAACATGGCAGGGGCCTCCACCTGGCCACCGCAATACCCCTCAGTCTGTTACCCTACAGTCAGGACCTCCTCCTGCTCCCCCTGCAGCACCCAAACCCTCCGGGCGACCCTCAACTCAACCTCCCCAGCGCAGCTTCCAGGGCAGTCGAGCCTCGTCGGCCCCCCACAGGACAGAAGGTCGAGGGCACCTGAAGCCCAGTCTAGATGGCCCGCCACCTCGAGGTGTGCGGCCACAGCCTGGGGAGGGTGAAAGGGGCCCGAGGCTCAGGGGCCGTGGCTCTCATGCTGTTCACGCTGACCGTAGCCCAGCCGTGGTGGTGGAGGACATCCGCAGCGAGGAAGAGGAAGAGGGTGAGATTCCAACAGCAACGACTACATACACCGCTCACCACTACAAGACGGAGAGAGAACGGGTTCCGTCACCACGTAAGCAAGATACAGGCCCAGTGATGGAAGGAGGCAGTGCAGCTGGTCAAATGAGAGAATCGTCTCCGCCTCAAGAGAGGACGGTGGAGAAGAAATCGTACTCGCTTGTGCGGAGGGCGACTCGAACGCGAACGTCTGATCTCGGTAAGCAGGCGTCGTTAGATGACTCTTCGCCCGCCGTCCAGCAAACCCCAGCAGCAGCAAAGAGCGAGTCGTGGCAAGAGCATAGTGATGCAGGAACACAAGGAGGACTAACAGGGCTCGACCAGGACCTGGCCCGCCTCAGTCTGGCGGGGCAAAACTGGGCCCAGAGCCCACCCTCCTACCTGCAGGCTGAGATGAGAGGTAATATTTACTTTTTGTGTATTTATCAGTGCTTCCCACACATAGACTTTACTTGGGCGGGCTGCCCAGGTATATTAACGGCTGTCCAAGTATATTTTGCTTTTATTTTTTTATCCTCTTATACTTTTTTTTGGTGTGTGTGTGGGGTGGGAATATCTATATTTTAGGGGCTCTATATTATAGCTGAGCCCCCAGCATGAGTTTTCTTTTAAGGCGACCATTATTTTAGAACATTATTTTAAATTCCTTGGTGACGCGTCATGCAGCCACACTGACAGGTATCGCGTTTATTTAGTTTTTCACAATATTCACTAACTTGTTAACTATATCATGAATTATATGATATTCCGATTGTCAAAAATGGAAGTGAATGTGTTTTGTTGTTTAAACACCTTTTTATAATGATCATGTTAGTTGATAAAACAGAGGATCCTGTCGGATTTACATCACGTGAATTCATCAATTTTTCCCAAAATACATAAACGTAAGTGTGGCTGGTGAACTAGGAGTAGAGAGTAAACTTTGTTTCATACGCAATGTATCGGATATGAATAAAAAAAACTGTCAAATTTATAATTGAAAAGATTATTGCAGCTTCCATATCAGTGTATGGAATTTGCATTTAACAAACTATAAATGTCTTTTTATATATAGCCTAGTCCTTCATTTAAATGTCTGAAACCTCAAATAAACATTGTGGTTGAAAACACTGAATAGTTGTGAAATATGAAAAGCACTGAGTGCGTCCAGCAGCGCGAGAGCAGGTTTGAATTTAGCAGTGACGCACTGAATGTTCTAATCACACCGGTGTGATCATATGCGTCAAAGGGTTTAAATCGATTGCGTTTCGGGGGTGAAGGGTGCGCAAATTGAATCTGAGGGGGCACAAATCAGATCTGAGGGGGCAATGCCCCCTCGTGGCGCCTGGCCTGTGCAGAGACGTGGTGGATATTTCCCAAAGACAGGGCTCGACAGTGCGGGTGCTTCTGTGTGTAAACTGTGAAATGTATTTAAGAGCACGTGTGTGAATAAAGCAAAATCCCTCCGGGTGTGTTTTCCAAGCGATTGCTAATGAACTCGAGTTGATGAATTATGACAATGTCTGCTTTATTGCCTTTATATAATATGTTTTATACGGTTGTAAGAATGCATATGAAGGATCAGCCCGCAATCTAGTATAGACATTTCAAAATAAGAGTCAGTGTATTTTGGGCTTGTTTATAATTAAGTCACATGCTAAGTTTTTTTTTTTTTTTTTTTTTTTTTTTTTTTTTTCTCCTTTTCTTTTTTTCTTATTGGTATTTTGTTTACAAAATAAATTGTATTTAATTTGATTTCCGTTTAATTCATAGTCAATTATTGTAGTCTCTGGCTGGCTGATGCTCCCCCACAGGAAGAAAAGACTAAGAACATTTGACACATATTATTCAATATATAGGTTTTACTAGTATCAGTAAAATCTGTCCCATTCACTGAGAGACACTATATGACAAAGCAAGGAGAACTCTACTATTTAAATGCTATAATTTTGCATCATTTACAATGCATAATAATGCATAATATTAGTATGTAATTAAATGTAATTGTAGCCTATGTAATTAAAATGAATTTCAATAAATAAAAACATTGTTAAAAATCACACTATTTGTTGTTTGTCACATATAGTAGACCATTTTTGGCCATGGGTAATAGGAGGATTTTCCACCCGGCCACCACCGCAAGTATATTTCAAACCTGTGGGAAGCATTGTTTGTTTTACAACTATTGTACAAACACTGGTTTTACATTTTCTCCATTTTTGTCCCTAACAGGCATCCGTAGTTCCATGCACATAGCAGGAGGCCCTCCACAGTATGGAAACATGGAGGATATGGTGAGTCAGCTGCTCAATTAATAATTACAAAGACCCTTAAAAATTTCAAAATTACTTTTGTAATTTTTAAATGCATATTATAGATCTTATTGTGAACAATTTATGTACCGTATTTTCTGCAATGTTTTTTATATATATATAATATATATAATCATGTGCTGCGACTTGCATTCCAAAGTGACTTGCATAATGCAATTAATGTCAAGTACACCATTTGTTTCACTGCAAATGAATTTTAGGCTTGGTGTTTGAATGCCACTCTAATTTGTTCTGTTCTAAATACCATTAAATTGAAAGGATTTGTTGTGAAATGAGGGGAACTCAAATACATAGTGTTTATAATGTTTGTAAATGTTTCGTTACCCCACCTCTGCAAGCTCATGTTCATCTGTGTCCTTTTTTGAGTGCAACGCCTACATCTCAAAATCCAGTTAACAACTGAAGTTCACATTCTGCATTTTTCCTTTTTTTACATTTCTGTTGCACTCGAATGGACATCATAATATGGAAGAAAAGATCTGTCTCTACTACCTCTTAGATGTTTCTCAGTAAAGGCCAATTCGGCAAATGTTTAGCAAATCACTGACCAAGGCACAAGTACATAAATTATTTGCACCTAGCTCAACGCAGGACCTAATTATAGAGTTCTATTAAAGAATAAAAATTGCTTTGTTGCAGGCTGAATGCACATTTTGCATGTGGTGTGAATGAGTCTATAGGGATTCATTATAATAATGTAATATTTCTAATTTTTATAATATAAAAACAGGTGCTGATTAGAGAGATTAAATTACAGCCTTGTATTTCATCAGTTATTTCTTTTTATCAGAGTGTTGGTGGTGGCCGAGCTAAGCGGTATTCATCACAGCGCCAGAGGCCAGTTCCTGAGCCTGCGCCCATGCACATAGGAGTCATGGAGGGCCATTATTATGAACCCAGTGAGTCCAGTACTCCTTTTGGCCTGTAGAGGGCAGTTCTAAATTAAATGGGTCTCGTGTGTGTCCTAAATTCACCTACTGAATATAGTAATATTTATTCACCTATTTTTATGGTGATCGTACATGCAAGATAATGACTATCATTTCTCCATGCAGTGTCTTTCCAGGGACCAATCTACACACATGGGGACAGTCCAGCAGCCCTGCCCCCTCAAGGCATGCTTGTTCAACCTGAGATGCACCTGCCACATCCCACCCACCCCGGACACCCAGGTGAGAAATGTGAACATCTACTTAAAGTTGGCTCTTTGCTAAATGCATGTCATTGATCTTATTGAGAACGATTCGTCCATGCATGTTACTACTTGATTTATTTTTATTCAAAATGTCATTATTTTAATCTTGAAATGACTGATTTCTCTCTGGTGACGTATTCTGGACTTTTCCATTCATTTTGTCTGCTTAAACCCTGCCCCTTTCTGACAATCGACAGCAAGCTCATATTCAGATCTGCCTTCATCCATGCAATCGATGGATAGATTAGATTAGATTTTTTCATTTATGTATGATTCCTCATTTGTGTTGATTTTAATGCCCCAAAAGGAAGTTTTGATGTAACTTCAACATTAACGTTTCAAATATTTTCTGCCTTTCAGGCTTGCATCCACACCAGTCGGGAGGGCCAATGCCCAATCCGGCTCTTTACGCCGCTCCACCCGTTTCTTTGTCACCTGGGCAACCGCCTCCACAGCAGCTGCTACCCCCACCCTTCTACCCTCCACCAGGTGTCATGACGTTTGGAAACACCAACTACCCATACCCAGCCGGAGCTACGCTACCTCCAATGTACCCCAACCCCCAGGTGAGCCTGTTTGACTGTAAATGGGTGTTACTTGCATCCTGTGATCAGTGCTTGGTGGATTACTTGCAAAGTCCATTACTGAATGCAAATTACATGATGACAATTGTAGTTAATGTAATCTATTACACATTTTAGGTAATTTAATCTGACTACTTTTGGATAGGTCAAAAGTAATTAAAATCAAATTTATCACAGATTTGAACAGGATAATCTTGTACCATATTAATATCAAAATAAAAAGACACAATTTATTATAAATTATAAATTTTCCAACCAAAATAAAAAACTTTACTAAAACTATAAAATATTTATAATTGTTTATGCTGTGTGGCTTCTCAATTGTGTAATTATTGGTGTCTGACTAGAGGCAATCTGT
>RJVU01078493.1:1236360-1282421 GCA_003731715.1 Anabarilius grahami
ATGATTGCGGTTTTGAGTAATGAACCAGGCTGGGAGTTTTTAAAAGCCTCAGGAATCTTTTGCAGGTGTTTAGAGTTCATTAGTTGATTCAGATGATTAGGTTAATAGCTCGTTTAGAGAACCTTTTCATGATACGTGAATTTTTTGAGATTTTGGGTTTTCATGAGCTGTATGCCAAAATCATCAGTATTAAAACAATAAAAGACCTGAAATATTTCAGTTGGTGTGCAATGAATCTAAAATATATGAAAGTTAAATTTTTATCATTACATTATGGAAAATAATGAACTTTATCACAATATGCAAATTTTTTGAGAAGGACCTGTATAATGTGTGTGTGTGTGTGTGTGTAATTATTTTTAGTTTTTTTGAAAGGACATTTTAAAAAGTAGAAGAATAATTTGGGAGAATCAATCAAATGTATAATTTACTGCCATTTTGTGATTATGAAACAATCAATAAAAAGTAATTGTAGTCTGATTGATCATTTTAAAATGTAGTGTAATTACAAGTATTTAACTTTTAAGTAATCCAGATTACTTATAATCAGTCACTACCCAGCACTGCCTGTGACACTCCAGTATTAAGTATTTCAGGATTTTTGTGCTTCTCTGCATGCTTGACTTTCTCCTGTGCGTCTCTCTCCAGGCACAGTCACAGGTCTACGGTGGTGTGACGTACTACGACACGGTACAGCAGCAAGCTCAACCCAAACGCTCCCCGCCTCGACGTTCCTCTCATCCCGTTACTGTCAGACCTCCCCCTCCTGAGGTAACCGCACATTACATCAGTCATTACGTTCAGCCTGGATAGATCAATCAGGTGGTTTGAAATGTTATTTCTAATGGAGATGCACAAAATATTGGTACCATATTGGTTACCTGCTGATATTATAGTTTGTTCAGTATTAGACATTTTAATTATGCATATTCATTTACTCTGTTTAGATTACCATCATCTAACACTCCCTTAAAGTGTTAGTTCACCCAAAAATGAAAATCCTGTCATCATTTACTCACCCTCATGTTGTTCCAAACCTGTATGGGTTTCTTCTGTTGAACACAAAAGAAGATATTTTGAAGAATGTTGGTAACCAGACAGTTGATGGTAGCCATTGACTTCCATAGTATTTAAAAAAAATAAAATAAATAAATGTAAAAAAAAAGTCGATCAGTGCTGGTTACCAACATTCTTCAAAATATGAAGTTTGGTTCCAAAACGCGATTAAACGCCATTTGAAAAAAAAAAAAAAATTATAATAAAATAAAAAAATTGAGTTCTTGCCAAAATCTGGTATCTGGTCAGTATTGAAAAGTCAGTTTTTAATTTTACACAAAATGCGATATCCGCTGTGTTATTCTCCCTATCTTTCCAAACCGTGACAAACGCCAGTCTCCCTTCTCTGCATAATTCGATATATCCGCTCAACCAATCACAGCGCACCATTCCACGCATCCGGTATCCTAGTTTTCCTTATCTGCTTTGTACTTTGTGATCAACAAAAACAGAAAAATGAATAATTTTGACGGCATTGAACATGTGGTGGTTTCTGCGTTGGGGAAGAAACGCAAGTCATCGAAATCTAATCATTTACATGAGGAGATTAAGAAGATGAGGAAAAAATGCAGACTGTTGCTTGTTCTCACACGACAGCATCAAACTTCTGTCACGGTCCCCAAAACTGAATCATGAAGTTTTTATTTTTTTTTTTTTTTTTTTANNNAAAGCCGTTTGACCAAGAATGATTAATTCTCGAATCTGGCATTGCTAGTTTTGATTCTAAACATCTGATAGAAAAAACAAACAAAAAAAAAAAAACATGGTTGCCAAAATCTGCACTGTCAGACAAGGATTTATCAGCTATGTTTTACTTTGTTGCATCAGTATAGCCCCGCCCCTGGGTAGTTGCAGTCAATTCCAATGTACTCAGCAAATGTGTTGTTTTTATTTCAACCGTGTGGTGGTGCCAGATACTCTTTAATTGGTAATG
Source organism: Anabarilius grahami (assembly GCA_003731715.1). NCBI lineage: Eukaryota > Metazoa > Chordata > Actinopteri > Cypriniformes > Xenocyprididae > Anabarilius > Anabarilius grahami. The sequence continues at coordinate 1,238,351 of RJVU01078493.1, forward strand.
ACAGAGACATAATTAATTTATAGCATTAACAAGATGACCCGTTGAATTCATTTTGGGAGCGATGACTGAATGTATTTTTAGTCCATTAGTATTGACCAAGTTCAGAGGCTGTCATATATGTGGATCAACTTGTGTATGAAAAATAACTTTTATATTGATTCAATGGATGTATTGCATTTTGGGGGGAAAAAATCTGTTTTTATAATTTTTGAAAATCAAAATCTGGAGTTGAATTTTTAATGTTATAACCTAAAGATGCTATGTGAAAGTTTGAAACAGAAAATATTGGTTTTCATCTTGCCACTTTCTTGGTAAAGAAAACACATTTTTACTCATTTATCAAAATAGATTTATACCGTTTTGGAACCAAACTCTTCATATCTTCTTTTGTGTTCAACAGAAGACAACCTCATACAGGTTTGGAACCACTTGAGTGTGAGTAAGTAATGACAATTTTAATTTTTGGGTGAACTATACTTTTGAGGTGATCTTTAAAAACACTAACAACTTAACACTATAAAATGCAAATCTCTAAATGAAATTACATTGTTCATACTGTACATTATGTAATCTTTTGATGTCCAAATTCACTTGTGGTATTTAAAAATTATTTGAGTTTAGTGTTTGTTTATCATTTGTTTAGGCAAAATAGTATGTAATTTTATTAATGGCCATTTATCAGTTCTCGGCTATCACTTTATCGTATTAGCCAATATCTTTTAATAAATACAGTTGCCAGTATATTTCTGGATGCTTTTCAACTAAAGGAAAAAAGCAAACATTTGTTTCAACATCAAGATGAAGTCAGTACCCATAGCCTCGTGGGCAGCGCCAAAGACTATAATAGAATAACACAAGATGTGTCACTCGTACTGTTTTGAATGGGAGAAAGTGGCGGAATAAGTCCCGCCTTCTAAATAAGAGCCAATCGCCGATTGGTAAAGTCATCTTGTCACAGCAGTGGCCGTTAGAAGCTCCGGTTCCTATAGAAACAGTCAGACGCTCGCCTCTGAAATGAGACACGAGACGCGCATTTAGGGCTGCGCATTAGCTTGATCCATCCTGAAAAATAGTTTTTTTTTTTTTTTTTTTTCATGATTCAAGCGTTTAGAAACAATTTATGAGACAGTTGTTGTCAGATTTCACTGGTGATTTTAAATATGAAATTTAATCGAAAGCTTGGCAAACAGCTTTGGAGAATTTGATGTTTCCCCTTTCAAAGAGATGAGAGCTGCACTTGAATGCCCGAGAGGCGTTTCAAAGATGGCCGCCAAGTGAAATGACTTGTCTTAAAGGGACTTTGGCAACGCGCTGACACACTGCGCCATTGCGCTTCGGGCAACCCGAGTTCGAATCCTGGCCCGCGAACCTTTCCTGATCCCGTCCCCCTCTCTCTCTCACTTCGCTTCCTGTCTACTTGCTGTCCTATCACAATAAAGGCAAAAATGCCAAAAATATATCTTTAAAAAAAATAATAATAATGATGAAAATCAAACAAGTTTTTCTTACTCTCTCAATTAATCTCAAAATACAATTATGAATGCTTGCATCAGGATAAACAAAAATAAAAATATGTAATAACAAAAAGTTTATTTTTATAAGGACACACAAGGGCCAAATGCTAAGAAAGGGTTACATATTGAAGAAATTACTAATCTGTTGACATTATTATTATTATTATTATTTATTTTTTTTTTTTCATAAAGTGTGATAGAAAGGGTTGCCAGTTTACATTACATTTCTGTAGAGTATTATATTAACAGCTGATTTTGTGCTTTGACCTTGTTCCTTCCATCAGGACCAGAGCAGAAAGCCCGCTGAGGAAATTCGCTCCTAGCTGCCAGAGGGCGAGGAGGCCACGTGTCAGGACCAGCACCGCTTTTGTATAAATTGAATTCACCATTTAGGTTTTACCTTTTTTAGTTTTGTTTTATTTTCGCCTAGCTTAGTTTCACTGTCTTCATCCAAGGTTCTGTTTGCAGGTTTTCCTTCCTTTTGTACTTCCATTCATAACCGGAAAAGTGTTTTACCGTTGTTCTGCTATTCGTCTAGGGATAAAGTATGCAGTCTTGAACAGTGAGACACTTTTTTTGTTTTTCATGAACTCCTGTATCCCTGATGTCTCTGCTGACAGACTAACTGAAATTGTATGAGGCGGCTGGATTTTTGAATTTGAGTGTTTTAGTTGATTTTCTTCCTTTTTAAATCGCCTTTTTCTCTGTTTTGCAAAATAGTTTTTATTGAAAGGAGAAAAGCACTACGACAAACTCGAGTATGTGAAAAGATGGACCCGCATTTTTAAATCTGAACCAGCGGTTAAAATGTAGTATGAAATAAGCCAGCAGACGGCTGTCGTACACCTTCAAATGCACAAAAATTAAAGCCCTTTTTGCATGTTTGTCAGTTTGACCGCTGTATCGCTCTGACTGCTTAACCTGCCGTAATGGTGCTAGTCCCACTTCAGACTGGGACTCAACCCCTCAAACCTCCTCTTTCTCCGTCTGTCTGGCTGTCCCTTGTATCTTTAACATTGTACTGTTGAATTCAATACTGTAATTCTATTAAAGCGAACCGTTAACCTTGCCAGATACTGACCTACTTGACAGTGGAACTCTCTTGATTAGCTTTCTGTTGTAAGTGTACATATTAAAGTATATTGAAACCAGTGGTTTAACGAATAAAACTAAGAACTAGTCATTTACGAAATGCTGTCAATATGAACAAAGCAAGCAGGGAAACCTAGCCAAGCCTCTTTCACTTTGAATTTAATTTTTGAAATTAATTTGCAGTTATTCATTGTTTTTTTTTCTTTTTATAAATAGTTATGGTTGCAATTGTTTTCTTTGAGGCACACTGTACAGGCATGCATGGTTTTATAGATATATTTCTTTGTGAAAGCAATTCTAGATGGCAACTTTGGCTGTGAGCTGTTATTCTTTGCCCCACTGTGGGAGTGCTATGGATGCATCTTTTTAAATCGTTCCCTTTATGATTGTTTCCCCCAAAAAAACCTAACAGTATAACTGAGATGTCGTCGTTCCCAGCGTTGTTTAGACATGGCTCATAAAGACTATTAGAAGATGTTGTATTCCGTTCTATGCCTTAAAGAGTTCATTGGTTTGACATATCTGTTTTTGTTTGATTAGACCTGACAACACTGTGAGGGCTTGTATGTTTCATAGATGTTTGAATAATAATAAGTGTTTCATTTTTGCAATTTTTGTTTTGTGGAGCAATGTCAGGAGATGAAATTAAACAAGAACTGAATATAACATTCGACTTGTCCTTGCTTTTTGGTTTGTAAATGGAGATTTATTTTTTTTATAACTGGGGGTGCACAATATATTGTATATAACATTTTGGCTTTTTTTTTTAAAGGATTTAATTTAAGAGCATCTGAAATTGTATACATAATTATGCATGCATATTTCCTTTAACAATCCTCACCGTTAGATGTAATCTTTAGCATCTCCTTAAATATAATTTTATACTGTATATTACAATGCTGTGATGCCTGAATTTACATTTGAAACCATTAGAAACCAATCACTTTTAAATATTACAAGTTGTTTTTTTTTATTTATTTGGACAATCATTTTACAGTTATCACCCACATGACAAAATACTAAAGTAATTTATAGTAAATACTAGAGTGTTTTTGAATCATACTATAGTAAAGTACTTAAATGAATTTGTTGTGCTAATTCTATAGTTGCTGTGTTAATATAACAACTATAGTAATATAAACAAACTACTTTACCCAATACTGTACTAAGTTTTCTACAACTATAGGGTATATTATACTACAATAACCTAGTTTACTGTAGTAAAAATAAAGTATACTACCGTATTTATTACAGTTGATCAGTTCACTATAGTTAATATTACTGCAGTATGCTGTAGTGTTTATTAACAAAGTGCTGTAAATGCAGTATACTATTTACTATAGTATGGTTCAAAAACACTAGTATTTACTATAAATTACTATAGTATTTTTTATTTTATTTTTTCATGTGGGGCAGCCATTTATTGGGTTTGTCTATCAATGTACAAAGTTTTACTTTTTTTGTTGTTGCTGCTTCATGCGTCTTCTGTTCATCTCTCCCATCTGATAAATCTCCATTAATGTTGAAAGACATGAAATATGATCAATATTATTAGCGATATTTCCTGTTCTAGTTTGTAAACACAGAATGGTCGACACCGCCTGTGGTTGTGTGCTAAACTCTGACTTTGCCAAAAGCGAAGCGTCGCCTTCTGCCGCATCCAACCCTGCCAAGAGGGAGTGAGCGATGCGGCGGAACGCGCCGCTGCTGCCGCTTGAACTCTTTTATAGCAGCGCGCCTCACAATTACACCTCAGCCAGAACGAGCGCCATAGTCAGACCGTAATTTAGACATTCTTTCAGATAATTTGACCTTTTGCTTTGTATTTATTGTCTTTAACGAGGCATTGCTGCGTTTGCAGCTGTTATTTAGAGAAATACAAAATAAAACTTTTGTTTTCCACGGGCTATAACGCCTTTTCGAAATCAGACGGCCTAGACTGTTTGTTTGTTTGCCAGCAAACATACATAGACTGGTTTTAAAAATATACGAGAAAGACTTAATTATAGATTATTTCAGCATGTGAATGTGAAACCAAACCAACACATTTTTTTTAGAGAAAAATGGGGTCAGGATTTACAGTGTTGTCGCTGTCAGTGCCTCAGAATGTCCACTAGGGGGAAGTAATGCCTTTATTCTTCAGTGCTGCACTGTCACACTTCACACAGAAACCACAACCTCACAACAGTCTTCATAACAACAATAAATACTGCAGTAGCTGGATGGTTGGGGGATTTTCCCCCTCTCAAATCTTTATTTTAATATTCGGCTATAATAACTTTTTTTAATTAATTTTGTAGAATATTTTAATACAAATGTACTAAAATATGAGTTGTAAGTCAATTTTGAACTGTCTGTCAATCTGTAGGCCTATTGAAATTGTGATCTATTTCGAATAATCAGGATTTTTAATCATTTTAAAGCTAAAATCAACTGAAATCAAATAAGTTGAAATACTAACATCACTAAAACTGAATTAACCTAAATAGAAATATAAAAAAAAGAAAGAAAAAATAAGAAAAATGACAAGCAAAAATAATGTGATATATAAATAAAATAAAAGCCAATTCAAAATATTAATAAATGGGCCCGGTTTCACAGACAGGGCTCAGATTTAGCCAGGATTAGACCTTAGTTCACTTAGAGCTTTTAAGTAGCTTTATAAATATACCTTAGGGGAAAAAAAACATTACTGGTGTGCATCTTTAGACAAAACAGTGCTTTCAGTTAAAACAGCTCAAAGATGCATTTTAGTCTAGGACTAGCTTAAGCCTTGTCTGTGAAATGAGTATATAAATTAATACTCAACACTACTATTGATGATCCTAACAATCTTTTCATCAAAAGCAGAGACTGTTTGATATTCTTCTTTGCATTAAATTAACATTTTACTTAATTCATTGGTAACACTTTTCAATAAGGTCTCATTTGTTAATGCATTAGCTAACATGAACTGACAATAAGCAATATATTTTAGTTCGTAAAAATATAATTGTTCATTGTTTGTTAATGTTAGTTCACAAACACAACTTGTTATTTTATTACTGTGTTAGTAAACGTTGAAATTAACATGAACTAAGATTAATAAATGCTGTAGAAGTGCAGTTCATTGTCATTTCATGTTAACTAATACAGTTAACAAATGAAACCTTATTGTAAAGTGTTACCAATTCATTTGAATGTGGGAGGGATACACATTAAAATGTTAGTGCTTTTTAAATATTTGATTTTAAATTGTTTTATTTTGTTGTTGTTTAAAGAATATTTTGTTTATTATATTCCCCACAGTTTCCCACATAAAAAAGTAAAAATAGAATGAGAAAAACGTGAGTAGGTCTGAACCTTTGACTTGTACATGAAAGTTGTCGGCTTGAAAAGATTCGGCTTCACTAGAAGTTTAAAAATAGTCTGATTTCAGCATAACCCATGGTCTCTACCAGAGTGTCAACCTCACAGGGAGCCTCTGTATTCACACCCAGTTTTCTGAAACCATCAAACTGATCACACTTGCAAAGTGACTCGGGGCAACAGTTACAGTGAATTGTGACGATACTGCTTGAAACAATGGCTGCTGCATGCATCATCTTGACTCACACCCTATAGCAGAAAATACCCTCTTCTGCCTTCTGAATAATCATAATGTGATTATTATGCACAGTATTTGAAAGGAACAGTGCTAGTCTCACTGACCTACTTATAGAAGTATTTAGTCTGCATTCACTCTTTTGTGATGTATGCTGGGTAGAACATACCTACACCATTGTGTACAGGTTCATGTTGCAAAACGTGTGAACTGGTGAGTCGCAGTCCTGTGTTCACTGCTGAAGGAGTGAAACAGGAAATCAAGGGTTTTGTGTTACCAGATTTCAATCTTAATTTCTCAAGATGCATGTATGTATAAAGTTTACTAAGGCAAGTATAACTAGTATTTCTTATATTAAAGAATGAGGATTTGTTTCAAACCAGTATTAAACTTTAGACAACCTCAAATCAGGTTGGATCATCAGGAATAAATGCTCTATGAGTTTTACCCTGCAGAAAATATTGACTTGCATTGAATGATGCACCCGAGCCATACCACAATATTCAAGATTATTACTATTAAAGTTGTTTTTTTTCATTCTAGCCATTCCCACTCTTTCATTGACAGCGACCCACATACATCTTCTCCGGCTGACCTCGTCTCCCCTCATCTGTTATGTATGGAATCTCTCTCGTTCTGTCTCTCTGGAGCAGCAGTGACAGACTAGTCAAACGTGATGGGGCCCTTTTTAATTATTTTTTTGCTAGACAATAAGCCTTGATATATTTCCAGCCAGACTGATGCAGTGTTTACAAACACACTCGCAGCAAACGAAGGATACTGATCACGTGGATGAATTTGTTTGTACGCTGCATTTGAGTTCACTGAAACGTGACCTGATTTGTGGCTTCAGGCCGCGGATGACCTGCACGAACCTGACACACGTCACAGATTCTTTTAGAGTCACAAGCCCAAACTCATTCCAAGTTGTCATGAGGTAAACAGTGAGAAGGACCATATTTGCTTAAAGATGTTATTCTTTTTCTACAGATCAAAACATCCACTTCCTTTTCATTTTTATTTTCGGGTTAAAGATTTGGGCATCTACTGAATGGTATCGAAATTAAGTTTGTATATATAGCAGGCAGATGTTAATTTTGTACTCATACATTTTAATAATAAAATGGAATGAACTAATTCATACATAAAACTTAAAATTTTCATAATGTAAACAAACTTTTTTGTAAGTGAATCTTAGCTAGCTATAACAAGCTACACTGAAAAAAATATTTTTGCTGCTTGTTCAAATTGGTTAATTAAAATGAGTTAAATCAACACAATTGCTATACATTTTGTTCTAACTTAATTAGATTGTGTTCAATCCACTTAAATATATATAAAATCACTACTAAATCTCCCACTTATTAATCTTGCACAAAAAAAACATTATATAACACTTAATTTTAACATTTACTCTCCATTTCGAGTGTCATGGGCAAAGCATGCTGGGAAACGGTAATCCCAGCCCAGCCCAGTTTCAGTTAAACTAAGTTTGTCTAAATTAAAAGAAATAAGTTCATAAAACTCAAAACAATGAAACAGTTCTGTGAAGTTGAAAGAAAAAGAAAGCTCTAAATGCTCATAAAAGTTAATTTGACTGAACTAATTAGTGTAATTTAAGTTTGTCCTACTCAAACCAATTATTACGAGCGTTATAGGGTTTTCAGTGAAGGACACATTAAATTGATCAAAAAAGATTTCTATTTCAAACAAATGCTGTTTTTTTTTTAAACTTTGTATTCATCAATTAAAATAAGTAAAAATGTATCATGGTTTCCACAATAATATTAAGCAGCACATCAACATTGATAATAATAAATGTTTCTTGATCTATCTTATCGGAAAAAGCGCTTTTTCATGAAGTGTGGTGAATAAATTACAAATAAGATTTTAAATTCTGCACTTTTCCTTCAAGAACATGCAAGAACCTAGCCATGGGTGAAAATTAGTAAACTAGAGAAAATTACCCTAAACTGAACCCAAACTTTAGGATTTTAAAATTCCAGACAAACTGAAGAACCCAGAAAAACCTTTAAAGTTGTACTGACCTAAATCTGACACACATTTAAAACTCATGAAGTCTGCACAATTAGCAAGCCTTCTTTGAGAGCTTTTGTAACCAATGCATTTTTAATGCTTTAAGTTGGCGGTCTCTGCATATTTAACGTGTCTCTTCTCTCATCCATTGTTTTGTAGTAGAGATGCACATCGCTGAGGTGGGGTCTCCCCCTCTGCTGTCTTTGTGGAGTGACAGTAAGCAAACAAAGGCCCCTGTCTCTCAGGGTGATGTCATTTTGGGTCCCCATCCCCCAGCAAGGGCCAGTGTGGGTGTCATTAAACTTTCGCATGATTCATGTGAGCAGTTAGGAAGCATCCAAGCAATGAGACAAATCATGTGCATGTGTAATGAGAAGTGTGTGTGTGTGTGTGTATCACACTCAAGTAAAGATGCTCACTCACACAAACTCATCAAAAGTGACTCAGGCATCTAAGACCCATACACGCTGTCATTCCTTTTGATTGATTTTCTCTCTTTTCTTTTTCCTCACTTTCTTTGTTCATGATGTATTTTTCTCACATTCTCTTCACAGCTGAGAGCAGCACTGAGGTGTGATATCACAGCCAAGGAAATTGCTTGAACCTGCATGCATCCCTAGGTGAATGCAAGAGAGAGTGTGTCTAATGTGCCCTTGTTCTCCACAATTGTTGTGTTAAAGAAAGGAGTCTCTCTCTTTCTGTCTGTTCTGTTCTCTTTTTGCTTCTTTCTTTCAAAGAGAAAGCTACATTAAAACATTAAAAACGAGGCTCTTTTTGTGTTTAATCCGTGTTTATTGAAGAAATACTTCACCCCCAAAATAAAAATTGTCATTATTAGTGTTGGGAATAAGAAGCTGATGCAAAAACTTGAGGCAATCAGATCCAAGGAATAACAAATTCATTAAAAATTATAGAGACAAACAAATTAAGTAATTAATAGTTAATAATAAAATCCAGAGTATTGTATCTAATAGATGAAGATGAAGATCAGAATATAGAGAAAGAAGGAACAAAATTAAGACATTAGCAGAATGAAATGAGAGGCAGAAGAGAAGAAGACGCAGAAGAGATGCAAGAAGCAAAAAGAGCAAATAAAAAGCTAAACTATCAAAGACCCAGTCCGTTTTATACTATAAGCATAGGAAAACTTACATCCCACTCAAACTTATGTTTTGGTCTAATAAGAAAAGGTCAAACAGACTTATCCATTATGTCATAGTTGGTGTAACGGATAGGTCAGAATGACTGGTCAAATGTCAAAGATAGATGAAAATAGATACAGAAGGTCTTGTTTTGATACCCTTAAGAGAATATTGCAGATCTTGCAATAAATATCTCATGTCTGCAGAGATGGAAACAGACATATTTTCATACAAAGGTACATCAAGTTCAAATGAGCAGCTAATGAAGTCAAAAGTAATATTAATAAATCATAAGCCATAAATGATTAACATGAAATATGAATAAAACGCATGAATATGAACATTGATCTTTGGGATCCACCAAAGCTATTATTCTAAACCAGAGCCATAAAAAAAGTTATCTTTATAGTTATCATTCTTGGTGTGAACGGGCCAGGTTCTTTTTAGAGTATCTGAAATATGCAGTGCAACCAGTGAAGTCAGATTCGCAAACAAATGACTCTTATAAGCCGATTAAAGGAATAGTTCACCCAAAAATGAATTAATTTACTCACCCTCAAGCCATCCTAGATGTATATGTCATTTTTTTCTTTCAGCCGAACACAATCGGAGTTATATTAAATAATATCCTTGCTCTTTGTAATGCCATTGAATAGTTAGCCCGAGTTTTTTAAGCTCCAAAAAGCGCATCCATCCATCATAAAAATAATCCTTACAACTCCAGTGGGTTAATAAATGCCTTCTGAAGCGAAGCGACAGGATTTTTGAAGAAAAATATCCATATTTAAAACTTTATAAACAATAATTACTGGCTTCCGGTAACGGCCATATGTGCGTTCACAAAAGAGCCGTCCGTGATTCCGCCGGAACTTGACTTTCTCATGAACGCATGTACAGCTGTTGCCAGAAGCTATGATTATAGTTAATAGCATTTTAAATATAATAATAAGCTGGGAAGAGCCAGGATATTGTTTAATGTAACTCTGATTGTGTTCAGCTGAAAGAAGAAAGTCATATACACGTAGAATGGAATAATATTCATTTTTGGGTGAACTATTCCTTTAAGTCATCGACCAAGAGCTTCTGTAGAAAACCACAACAAATTCGTTTTGTTGTGGACACCTGGCGAATAAAGCACATTCTGATTCTGATTCTGATTCTCTAAGACTCGTTAGACCTAAATAAGTGTATTACACTAAAAAATGCTGGATTAAAAACAACCCAAGTTGTGTTGAAAATGGACAAACCCAGTGATTGGGTTGTTTTGACTCAGCGGTTGGGTTTAATGTTTGCACAACATGCTGGGTAGTTTTATTTAACCCAACTATTGTTTACAAATTACTATATGGCTGGCTTAAAATGAACCCAAAATCAATTAACAGACCGACAGTCATTTTTAAACAATAGTTGAGTTAAATAAAAACTACCCAGGAGGTTGGGCAAACATTAAAACAACCCAATTGCTGGGTTTGTCCATTTTCAACCCAACTTGGGTTGTTTTTAACCCAGCAGAGTGTAGAATAAATAAAATATGTTACAACAAGTTTTTTTTAGACCTTTATTGAATTTGATCCCAGCATGTGGCCACCGAATTGCATTTCTGTTTTCCAAATATTTCTCAAATTTAATAGAATCGTTAAGATAAGTCATCTATCTGGTGTCAGGTCTTAAACAGTAGCTACACATTAAGACATGTAGCACAATCTAGTGATGCTTCCCAATTGATGCCAAGCTAAATGATGCTAAGCCTGAGGATCACAGTGAAATAATAATCCCATAAAAGTGTGTTTTTGAAAATGTTCTTCAGGGGTCACATTACCATCTTAATCTGCCAGACTGACTGGGAGGAGGGCGTCTGCACTGGGGTAAGACAAACGACTTTCCTCCTTATGATGTGTATGGCTGTGTACCGGTATCAGGGATGAGAAGGGGGTTTATAATGCTTGAAAGTGGGTCTGTTTAATGAGTTAAAGATAATCTCCTTACGGCACAAATTGTCCACACACGCACACATGTTTGTTTTTGTGAATTGTGGGGACATTCCATAGGCGTAATGGTTTTTATACTGTACAAACTGTATTTTCTATCCCCCTACACGTAAGACCTACCCCTAAACCTACCATCACAGGAAACTGTGCACACTTTTACTTTCTCACAAAAACTCATTCTGTATGATTTATAAGCCTTTTGAAAAATGGGTACATGGGTAATGTCCTCATAAGTCACCCTCTCCTTGCAATACCTATGTCATACCCATGTCATTATACACATTTGTGTCCTGATATGTCACAAAAACGCACACACACACACACTGATCCTGCACTCTAGAGGCCTACAACATTCATCTTAGTTTCTATTTGTGTGTATGAAAGAGCGAGTGTGTTTCCACATGAGAGGCTTCTGTCTAGATTTAAAGGGGTTCCCAGTCTAGTAAAGTGTTGGACATGATGGATCTATTGTTTATTGTGAAAATAAAAGGCTGTGTGTCACTATTCTGACTAGGGACATTGACGTTTTGTTGTGTTTACTTGTCCGTACAATACATTCCAATTCTTTTCACAAAGCAGAATGACAACATGTAAGCGTGTGCGCTTGTGTGTTTGCGTTGTGTACGATAATGCATGGCATAAGGATGGCGTTGTGACAGCATGGAGGGGTGGGGGGACGTATTTAATGAGTCATCGCAGATGTGAGCTCTGTTCTCCTCACTCCAGGGCAAGTGCGTTAGGCTCTTGAGGTCATCCATCATCGGAGTGTGTGTGGGTGGGTGGGTTTATGTATCCATGAGGGCTGGTGGGCTCCACTGCCAGGCAAATACATTAGAGAGTCATGTTCATTACAAAGACAAATATGCTTATGAAATTACCATGGTAATGGCTTATTTGGCTTTTGTGGAAATACTGCTCTGTTTTTGTTGGATTTCTAGGAGGAAACTAATATAAACATACAGATACAAAAAGTTTTATGAGTAGCGATACACAATACGTAACTCTATATATATATTTATTATCCTTAAGCTTCAATCTTCAATCAAGCTACAAAACATATATTGCTCATAACATAAATATGTAGTCACTGTATCGACCAATTTTGAAACTCATTCATTTCATGTCATTCCCAGTTGCAGGACCTCATCTGGCTTTAGAGTGAATTTATTAATGGGTTCATTACCCCTTAAATTCTCTTGTTGAGAGAACAGAAAACATTATAAAGCAAGTCTAATGCTGTTGTGGGGGTTCTTGTGATGAAGTCACAGACTATGCATGTTGACATCATGTCAGTCATCTTCAGAGAAGGTCATATGACTAAACAATATGACAAACACTTGACTGTGTCATTCTTTTGACACTCACACACATCCACATCTGACAGCCACCCTAATGCATCGTACTTCCCTATTCAGTGGGGCCACAGAAACCACAGAGGTAGTTGTGGGATAAAATGTGGAACAACCTGCAATGAGATAAATGGGGGAAGCCACTAAGTGTATAAGGGTGGAGAGAGTGAGTGTGTTTGTTATATTAGTTCTGTGTCCAGCGGATGACTGCAGTGGTTCACCCCATGTGTGATTTCCACCTCTCTGCAGCATGGTTTCACACTCATTTCCATGGTGACAATGAGGACCTCTACTGACGCAGAGCTAAATTTATACTTTTTACCGCCTGCAGTTTTGAGCTTGCAGACATGGCTGGGTGAAGTCACACACACACATAGCTCAAAATTAAACAGGATCATGTATGTCTCTGAGGTACATTTTACCCAGCCTAACTTGAACATGTTTGTTTGTGTGATGTCACAGAGGGTGGAAATTCCCATCCTGAGGTTTTGCCGTGCACAGTCATCTTATATGATGTGCGGAAGGAGCTCTAACCACAGCTGAGTTCATCAGGGTTTATCAGGCAGATGATTCTCTCTTTTGTTGAAAATGGACCATCTCCACCAGTGTTGGAGGTAATGCATTACAAGTAACTTGAGTTATGTAATCAGATTACTTTTTCAAGTAACTAGTAAAGTAACACATTACTTTTTCAATTTAAACAAAATATCTAAGTTACTTTTTCACGTTTACTGAGTGACAGCTCGCCTTTCCTCATGTTGAGAGAAATAAAAGGCAGAGGCATTGTGTGCATTTTGTGAACATGATGGTTATTGTAGTTCTAGACTAAATGTGAACATTTACTCATCTAACTTGCACGAATACATTCAGTATTCCTCAAAATGAATAAAATGAGTGAAATGCAATCTCAGAATTTTATGCAAACCTGTAATAATTAACTACATTAAATTATACAAATATACTTTATGTATTTAATCTCACTTTATTAACCAATGTCTTTGCTGCTGACCTTCAACGATCTAATTCCACCATACTAATAAGCAAAATCACTTTAGATAATCTAATAGGGTTCTTAATTTAGAAATAAGAGTGTTGAATTTCCTCCTCCTGTGTCCTATTCTTCTTTAATCCAGAATGGCAGCACAGCTGAAAGCTTTCTTTGAGCTGCGGCCTCTACTGTACAGGCGTAAATATGCTTTTCCTTCAGCCTGAGGCTTATTCATTTCACTTCTGGTGTGAAAGGGCCTTAACATTTACCAAAAGTAGAACTTTTTTTTTGTTATTAAAAAAAAACAAGCAAGTCCAGCGCAGGTGAGAAAAAGTAACGCAAAAGTAATGGTAATGCATTACTTTTCATAAAAAGTAACTAACGCAGGGAGTAACGCAATATTGTAATGCTTTACTTTTCAAAGTAACTTTCCCCAACACTGATCTCCACTATATAAAAAAAGAAGAAAAAATGCAGATATATACTTTAAAAGAGATTACTGCTGTACAACATATACTCTTAGAAGAAAATGTCCTATATAGAACCTTAAAGGGTTCTGTCAGGCGCTTCATTTATTGAACCTTTTAGGGGTTCCCATCATAGGATCATTTTATGGACTGAGTTTTCATTTATTTAATTTTAATTATATTTCATAAATTAAACAGCTCATAAACATACTTTATCACTAGAAAAAAACAAAAACAAATAACCTATTATACATGAAAATATTATAATTTAAGGCATTTCTGCCTGAGTTCTACATAGAACCCATTAAACCAGAGTGTAACTAGCAATATTTTATTTGTTTTATGCATTTTATTAGAGAAAGTCAGGTCATATAACAATAGTTTCTTATGAACTATGCACATAGACCTCATTAATTTTTCAAAATAATTTTTGCGGTCTGTCTTTTAAGAAAATGAATTGGTATCTATTCCCATGTGTTGCAAATTATTCTGTATTCAATTAAGTGCTCAGCATAGTGCGGTCACCGATGGTCACCGGATCCCATATTTACCCCTCATAGGTGTCTAGGGATACTGTTTCCTGACAGACGTTTGAACAAGACACCATGTATGGCCTGCCAAACGTAACTTAATACTGATAATGAAGTTGCTTACTCTATTGACAACTATAAGCCGCTCGTACCCTGACCAGGCCTGAGGTCTGATGGTGTCGGAGTGTGTCTCCTAATAAGTGCCTTTGAGTAAGACACTTAAATGCAATGTGTGTGTTCATGGATTGGTTGTGAAAGAGATAACCCCTTTTGTGCTTTCCAGCTGGGCAATTTGAAACCATACAGCTGGCTAACTGTAGACCTTAAGGAGAACAAGACACATGCCAACTGTAATTGATACCGCACAGAACTTTAGTCTCAGGTTCTACAGTAATGAATGTTGTCACTGTTAACTTTATGTTTTAAAAGATAGACAAAATCCCTGTAAAATAGATGCTCTTTTTTACGTTCTTAATACTTTGCCCTGTTCTTATTATGTGTTCACATTATTGCCACTATTTCTACTGTAATAGAGCTAATAGAAACACACAAAATAAATGTAACGTCCTTTGTCATTCCATACAAAATTGTCACTTAAAAAAAAGGTTCTGAAAAGAAGTTTCTTCAGCGATGCCATAGAAGAACCATTTTGGGTTCTCCAAAGAACTTACAGTGAAAAAAATAAATAAATTATTTTGCTTAGTCTAAAGAATATTTTGATAACCTGAAGGATCCTTATTCCACTATAAAGAATGTTTTGCAATGGAAAGTTATATCATGGAACCATGAATGCCAATAAAATAACTTAACTTTTAAGAGTGTGGGATAGAAGTCATAATAACTGTGGTAAGCTGATATTAGTCACCACTGCCATTAAAAAGATAAAAAGGTTTTTGTATTTATATAGGCCTATTTATTTCCTTTTTATTAATTTACTAAAATATTTATAATTAAACAAGGACTGGCATATAAATTCTTTTGAACCTGTACATTTGATGATCACTAAAATTAATGCACAAAATGAATGAAAAAGCAGCGGGGCATTCTTTGTACTTGACATTAATTTAAACCGTTTAGAAGTAGAACTATATAGGGATATCAAACTTTGAGACACATTGCACAAACATAGTAGCCTATTATACCAATTGCCAACACACCAAATAGTTGGAACAGTTATTCAATATTTCCATACCACATAAATGTAACATTTTGGCGTGCATGATTAGGAAAAAATTGGAAAAGCCTATCCAAATGTTCAGTCTTTGGCGCACATGTGGGTTCTTCAGCGTTAGTATATGAGCTTGTGACTGCAATTGCTGCGATTCAAAGCAATTGAGCAATATCTCTTGACACCACCAATAACACACGCACTCAGCTGCAGAGAAGGCGGGTGCAGAGAGAGCGCGCGCGAGCGCGCAGCGAGAGAGAGAGAGAACTAGAGAGAGGGTGTGTAGCCTGTACTGTATGTGAGAGCGACGGAGCGCAGTATTTGTGCGGACTCGAGGCGCAGAGACACTCGGTACCGTGAGAGAAAACATAAATACGGATGCCACTGAACCGGTCAGGGATCTACAGACACGGAATAATCATCAATATCCAGTCGCGCATCTCGTCTGCGACGGAAGCCGTTTCCTTCAGACCTGCTGCGGTAAACGATTAATTTATATGGTCCAGCATCTTGGCAGAGACTGATTTATATATGTATATGCATAATTAAGTGCTACCTGCTGCTATTTTCATCTTTTGTGTCTGAGTATTCGTGTAACTGACTCGTTGATCAAGGCTTCGTTGACAGTGGCAATGATAGTACACATATAGCCTTCTTCTGGAGCTGAAGGACTGCAGTGGAGGACGGGTTTCCCTGGGATACGTTTGGATTTTTTTTTCTAAGGGTAGTAAGGACTCGATCAGCATCCACTTGTGTAAAATGAACATTGAAAATGGCCGTGTGTTATTCTTGACACCTTAACACAGCGGGGAAGACATTCTTCAGGCATTTTCCAATCAGAGTTGGGTTCCAGCATTATCCAGCTATTATGTAGCCTATACGCTCACATCTATACGGTAATCATCAGTGTTCATTATTGAGTATTAATTAGAATCAACCCAAGGCCTTCTTGTGATTTCTGTCATCAAAATGCCGGCTGGAATGAAGCCTCTTGAAAAATTCTTGAAGAAACAGACCAATGCACTCACTCGGGCGGGTGGTTTTGGGGAGAAGGCCACCGGCACCGGGGCATCCAGGCGGCGGGCCAGCCTGTCCCGTGTGGTGCCGTTCTTCAGGGAGACGTCTCCCGAAAGCGGCCCGGCGAGAGAGGTGTTCAGCCCGGAGACCGAAGAAGCGCCGTGCTGGCCATCCGCCACTGCGGACATCAGGAGCCCGTCGCTGTCCAGCGATGAGCAGAGCTCAGAGGCGAGTCTGGACACGAACTGGACCCCGCTGCCCGCGGACACTCCAGATAATCTAGCGCTGGCGCTTCTGGATAGTGTGGCGGGAAAGCGGTACGCAAACTGCACAGGTGAGATGAGTCCATTTTCCCACTGTTCATGCTCCACTGACAGATATTCTTGGTGGATCTTTGAAGAGCAGGTCGTTTACAACTATAGTGACCGTTTATGGTGCACGCCTGTGTTGTAGCTAGTCGTGGGTTACAATAAATAATCGCAAGACTCGTCGCGATTATCAACTGATCGCTATTTATTTTTTTTGCAATAAATGCGATTATTGTGCACTTTAAAAGCACTTTTACATCAATTTAATATTCGCGTAATGCCAAATATTTTTAGCCGTTGTGGTTCGCGGATTGCACAATAGTGAGTTATTTAGCGCAGACACGCGATGTGCATAATATTTTAATAATCAGTCTTATATTGCTATGATATAATAATCTGAATTGAAATTGAATTAAAGTGAGAAATATTTAAAAAATCTGTAAATGTTTTAATATTTTAAATATTATTAATGTCTACCTGCTACCGCGTAATTTTTTCACAGCTTTAAAGGAACATTCCAACTTTGTGAATATATTACTTCTTCCTACGGTACGCCGCACATGACATGCAGGGAAAAAAAGGTTATTCATGCACACTCTTTACTAAGTTGTTCCCTCGATTTATTAAATCATGCGCACAATTTACTATTTCGTTCCCTCGATTTACTAAATCATGCGCACAATTTACTCTTTTGTTCCCTCGATTTGCTAAATTGTGCGCACGATTTAGCAAATCGAGGGAACGAATAAGTAAATTGTGCGCACGATTTATAAATCGAGGTAACGACTTAGTAAAGCGCGTGCACGATTTATCCTACTGTTTTTTCCTGTATGTCATATGCGGGGTTCCGTATCTTCCTAAAGTGTGTGAGTACATCAAAGGGAATAAACAATTACATTGTAAGTCGCAATTATTTTTTATTTATGAAAATTAATTGTCAAATAGAATTTCATGATCGCAATCTCGCTAGTTCCGCTACTGAACTCCTCCATAACTTTTATACAAGACGTTTAAATTGTTGGACGTTTTGTCATGTCTTGCTATTTTTAAATTTTTTTTTGTCTTTTTGTGTCATGCCATGAGAATTTTGTTTTTAAGACAACATATTAAGTTAAAAACATTTCAACATGAATCACGATTTACTTTGGGAATATGATGTATTTCTGAGTAAATTGAGATTGTAGGGCAGTTGCAGAGCAGGACTTTTATCAGGAATTGATTAAATCACGAAAAGTGTTGTGCCAGAATGGAACAAGGCCTTAAAGGGTCACCCAAAAAATGACAAATTTTTGTCATCATTTACTCACCCTCAAGTTGTTCCAAACCTGTATAAACTTCTTTGTTTAGTGAAGATATTTGGAAGAATGTTTGTAACCAAGCAGATCTCGCCCCCATTTACTACCATAGTATTTTTTTCCCACTATGGTAGTCAGTGGGGGGTGAGATATACAAACATTCTTGCAAATATCTTTCTGTGTGTACAGCAGATCAAATAAATTTATATAGGTTTGGAACAACTTGAGGGTGAGTAAATGATGACAAAAATGTTCATTTTTTTGGGTGAACTACCCTTTAATTCTGGAAAATTTGCTGGCCTCACTACTGCATTTTCGGGTAATCTTGTGCTGTGTAAACTGAATCACACTTGACAACTAGTTGTCAGTTACGTCGTATAGTGCAGTAGCCTTTCTGTTATTTACTTTAGTCGCTAGCTCTATGGCTACAGATGATATTGACTGCTATTGCGAGAATAATTAGGTCATAAAAACAGTATTTGGGTCGCTTCTGTAAGCTGTTGTATGAATAAGTCATTTTTTGCAGTACCATTATATATTAATTTGTGCCTTTATATATTAAATGAGGAATTATTTCACAGAGATGTGGCATGACAGGGGACCACTGTATTCTAGGAAGGCAGTCAAGACTAGTCGTAAACCTTGAGATTATATTGGCACTGGCTGGCAACATTTAAAAGGTCACATCAAAAGGTCACAGAGAGTGATGTCATAAAACAAAGTGCTTTCACATTTGTCAATAACAGATCCTATCACTAAATGAGGAACTGCATGGCTGGGAAATATCTTCAAGTAGGGTGGTGCTAGGGTATTTCCATTACTATGGGAAAGCTTATGTCAATAGAATGAAA
The DNA here is from genome assembly GCA_003731715.1 of Anabarilius grahami. Taxonomy (NCBI): domain Eukaryota; kingdom Metazoa; phylum Chordata; class Actinopteri; order Cypriniformes; family Xenocyprididae; genus Anabarilius; species Anabarilius grahami. Next base: position 1,257,680 of record RJVU01078493.1, read on the forward strand.
TTAAATGTTTCCATGGTGCTTTCTTGTGTGTTTTCCCTCAAACTGGTGTTATGGATGTTTCATGATCCCACAAGTAGATACCACCCACACACACACCTGACAACCACATACAGCACTGAGCACCTGTATGTAGAAAACACCACAAACCAATCAATTCCTGTGCCAAGCGAGGGGGTTTCTATTTTAGTCTCAGACAAAGGACTTTTTACAGGGAAATGACAAATTGTGATGTGTTGTGATGGGAATGGGTTGTCTGTGACAAGTGCATACATGTTTACCTGTTCCTGTAAGTTCCAGGACTTTTATGCAATGAAGAATGGCTCTCCCACACATTCATTGGCAGTGATGCTTTGCAGCCATAGTGCAGCAGTTCGCACTGCACATGTGCATTAGAGTGTTTTTGTGAAGTAACCATGGAAACTGCAGGGATTTCTACAGTATGCCGGTGCATAAAGAGAGAACTATGCTTGATGTGAAATCAATGGGCAGACGGGTCGTTTGCTTTGGTTCAATGCGTTAATAGGATGTACGGTAAATAATAAAATGTCCCTTTTTTGTAGACTAGATGATGATGATGATGGATTGGTTGGTCTTTTTTATTGGACTGTTGTGTAAAGTATATAAAGTTGAAGAAAGGGTTATGTGCACATCAAGCTCAGTTGAGGTAGATTGTTTGTTTAAAGGGTTAGTTCTCCCAAAAATGAAAATTCTGTCATCATTTACTCACCCTCATGTTGTTCCTGTAATACTTTTGTTCATCTTCGAAACACAAATGAAGATCTTTTTAATGAAATCTGAGAGATTTCTGTCCCTCCATTGACAGTCTATGCAACTACCACCTTGACGCTTCAAAAAGTCCATTAAGAGATCGTAAAACTAATCCATATGAATTGAGGGGTTTAGTCCAAATTTTCTGAAGAGACTCGATTGCTTTAGATGATGAACAGATTTAATTTAGGCTTTTACTCACATATAAACATTCATCAACTCACACATCAGTTGTGGTAAACGGAAGCTCAAGCATGTTTGCTTGATGTGCGAGAACCAATGAGGTTCATTCTCGTGTGTTATGCAGCACGTTTGAGCTTCCACAAGAACCAATAGGGCTTTTCACACTGCGCTTAACCCTGGGTTATCGTCGTTCAAAACACCGCTTTTAACCCCGGGTAAAGGAACGTTTCACACTTGTAATTTAAAAGCGGGGTTAGCACCACTTTTTACCCGGGGTTATAAAACCCTGCACCTGAGCTGGGGTAGCTTTTGCGATGTTAACTCCGCATTGCAGAGCCAAACTTGTAGAGTGTGAAACAATGTACTTCATTCATACCTTTATAGTCCGAAATGTCCATTCAGTATAAACTCAATGGTACAGTCGGCAGTACGAGAATGCACAATGCTAGAGCTATGCAAACAGGTCACGTGCTGCGTTTATCAAATCAATGACACTGACACCGCAAATATGCAAATAAGAACGTTAACCCAGGGTTTAGGTATGTACAATGTGAAACGGCAAGCTTATGAATACCAATGATTAATTGTTAACCCTGGGTAAATTATGAGCAGTGTGAAACGTGAAGGAAGAAAACCCAGGATTCTGTTTACTCGGGGTTTAGAATGACCCAGGGTTAACTATTTCAAGTGTGAAAAGCCCTAATGATGACAAAGTGGTTGTTGTCAATGGAGGGTCAGAAATCCCTCAGATTTTATTTAAAATATCTTGATTTGTGTTTCAAAGTTGAGCGAAAGTCTTACAGGTTTGGAATGACATGAGGGTGAATAAATGATGACAGGTTTTTAACTCTTGCTCTTTAACAGAGCAAAAGATAAAAAGCCAGAGGTGTTTGAGGAACTTGTAGAATTGGAAATCTCTAAGCAGACTTAAACCGACTGAAAATTGTGACTTGAAACATTACTTAATGATTCAAATTCAAAAATTCATTCAATATGTTTTATTTCTTTTCGAAATACATTCTAGCTCTTGCTAAACTCTAAAATGATGCCATGACCTAAACTTTCATTTGGTGTGCTTAACAGCTCATGTCTCTTATTCTCCTTTGGAGGTGATTTTAAGCAATTTATCCTGAACCTCTGCTCTGTTTGAAGAACAGATCAGATTTTTTTGTCACAGACTGAGACATTTGGCCTCATTCTCAACCTGTTTTACTTCTTTTTTATGTAAAGGGGGAAGCCTTGCCTCTAGATAAGACTGACATTTTCTCTACAATTTGTCATTATCGAGGCCCGGGAAATTTTGAAAATGTGCCACTAATCCTGGATTAGCCAACAATGGGCTTGCAATTTGTCTCATCTAGTGTTGTTGTCCGTAGAGTGACTGTGGATTATGGACTGAGGGAAGTCCACTGATCTAGGGTCAAGAGGTAACACTGAAATAAGACACTGCTTACATATCAGTCCTGATGCACATGCAGTCAGTTCATCAGTGTTAAGAAGACACACAGCCCAGCTGTTGATCGAATGAGTAACTGTAAACAGATCCACTTTCTGGTACATTATGAATTAAATGACTTTGAAATATTAAAAACCTGTTATATGTACTTATATATACTTTTATTACCTTTATCTCTTGGGTTTTCTATGTGGAATCCAGAATTCCCGGGAACCTTAAGTAGCTCTGTTCTAAGACGACACACCCACGAAACAGTTTTATCTCTGGAATGTGCATGGACACCTCATGAGTGTGTGCAATGACTGGTAATGTGTAATGCAGTGATTTGGTAGGGCTCATCGAACCGAGATTAGCAAGTTGATCATTACATAACTTTGTTTACCTTTAGCCCTTCCAGTTGTGAGCCTGAGGCAAAAGTAGTTCTGTCGGTTGGCGTGTCAGAACAAAGTTCCAGAGGGCAGGGCAAGAACAATGTTATGGCTATATGATTCGTTAGTAGTGGCAGTTGACAATTTTGGGAAATTTTCTTCCACTCTCATGTGCCGAGGGAAGGGAGTGGCTTGTGACTTCATGCTTAATTGTTTTTGCTAAAATGTTTTTGCAGTTATAAATACATCAATATATATTATCGAGAATATCATTTTGTATGAGCCAAAAAGACTGTTTGGTTGATTTTTAAGAGTATATTTTTTCTCCTATATACTGTTTTTGATGGCCAACAAATATTAATTAATCAATACACTTAAAAAAAATTGCAAAAGGGTTTTTAATATCTTTTCCTAGGCTTTTTAGAAGTGACAAATGCTATATTATAATTGCCCTTAACATGTATTATTAAAAATAGCCTTAACTATTTATCTTTTATAAAATACTGATAAAGTGCTTCTTTACTACTAGTTATCATATCAACCAGTCAGTGAGTTCACTGATTTAAGTTTCACAGTTAGTCGTAAGCTGTGTCAGTTTGATACTAAAAAGAACCGGTTCATTAGAGTTATTCGTTCAGCAGTCAGATTGCACGGTTTGCACTGTGTTTTTGATTCACTAAATATAACCAGCTGATAAGAATAATTCATTTGGAAGTCAGACTTGATTGCGCTGTATGTTATAATTCACTAAACATGGAAGAATGCAAACCTTCAACAAAACTGAATTTCATAAAATGATAATGATAAATATGTAAATGAAACAAAGCATCATTAGTTTCCGGTATTTAAAAAAGAAAATGAATAAAAACTTCTTCTTGGTTCCCATACTCTTAAGGTGATGATACACGGGGCAACTTTTTGAGCAATGTTGCTGTCAACGGGCAACCTGGTGAGACACAGGGCAACTAATTAGGGCAACGGAGAGTTGGCAGCAACCAATCAGAGAGGAGCAAATCTATTGCCAACCCAATAAGTATTTTATTATAAACACTTGTTAGACACTTTATTTCAACTTTTCAAATATTTTCTTCATTTTTATTAAATATAAATGGCTTTCCGATCTGATTTCTGAGAAGAGCGAGTTTGGCAAAAGGCGGATTTGAACCGAGTCGATCGCGTCAAAAGCTACATTCACGTGCCATAAGCCCTACACCCTACACCACTTCAGACGTCAAACAGAATGCGTCTTTTTAGTATTTAACTAAATTCGATGGCTAAACTAGAGCCTGCACAAAGTTGCCCTGTGTATCATCACTTTTAAAGGAGTGAGATGGGCTTATTTTCCCCTGTCTGCTGCCTTTTATGTCACATGTCAAGGCTTGGCTATAGTAAAGGTTTGGGACTGTGTGTTTCTTGTGGCGCTATTCAGCATTGTCATGACGTCATTTTTCTTTGGTTACAGAGTGATGGCATTTACGGCTCAGATAATTTTACTTCTGTAGTCATATGCACAAAGATTTCTCCAGGTATTATAATCAGAAGTTAATGACGGCAAATAGAGATGTAGATAGTCTCTATAGACTGAGGTCTGGTTGTATAAGGACCATGCACCCCACTCTTCATGTGCTGCTTTCCTGTGGGCCGAAACTGTCCTGAGGGTGTTTTAAAGAAACTTCGGCAAGCGAGCAAGTGTGGAGAAAGAAATAAATGCATGGAGGGAGATAGAGAAGTGCAATCGGAGAGAGTGTGTTTGTGTAGGAGGAATGCTGGCATTTTTTTCTTTTGAAAAGAGTGAGGGATTAGAGTGGAATGACTGCCCACTCACTGGCCTCCCATTGCAGGGCTTTACATAACATTGTGAGGAAAAGCGAGATATCTCTCTCGTTCTGTGTCTGTCACCCTCTCGCCCCCCTTCTCCTTGATCCTTAATGGTTATGCCCACTCATTTTGTGCTTATGCACACACCTGGGCAACTCTGCTGGAGAGCAGCTATGGTGTCCACCTCGACTGTGCATTTTTAATATGTTTATTTTGATGTATGTTAGTGCTGCACAAGTTGTGTGAGGAGGGGGTGCTAATATACAGCAGTGTATTTTCAAGTGTTTGTGTTATTGTGTGATATATGTGATTAATTTGCACTGTTCCTGCATATAGGCAACTTAGGCAACTCTTGCAACAACTCGACACTTGCTATGCAAATAGCTCTCACAGTTGATTCCAATAGAGTTTGGTATTATCGAATAACGCTATTTACTATATTGTTGTATTTATGCATTTGGTAGATACAAAAGTGCATCAAACCCATGATTTTGTCATTGTTATAGTGCTCATACTCTTGAGCTACAGGAAAAATAGTTCAATTAAATTGTACTAAACTTTCTTATCAATGCTTTGCAGTGTTGTAATAAATATATTTAGAATCCGCTATCTTGGAGTATTTTTTCTCTGTGCTCAGCACAGTGCATTCTGGGATTGCCGGCAAAGTATACAAGTAGTGCTGCATTAGAATTGGGCGTATAAATATATATATTTTTGTAAATAGGTGTTTTCGTATGCTATTCTCTCCATGTTCTGATATGGATATTTGTGTGAGCATGTTGGTGCCTCTTAACACAAATGCTCCTGTGTGAAGGAGCCTCTCTCAGACTCAGCACCTGTTCACATGGCAACTGTCGCTCTCGGAAGAGGTGGCGGTGAAGAAGATGAGGTAAATGGAAGGTGGCAGGAACAGTGAGATTAGTGGAAAGCAAGTGTTATGAATTATACAATAAATTTCAGTGCATGTTTCTTTGTATTATATAGGAAAAAAGATGAGCATTAAGCTAAATTGTCTTTCGACACTACTAGTAGAGTAAGACTGTAAACCAACTCGTAAAGACTTTTTAAATATTTTAAAAAGTTTTTGTTATATATTTGTGTATATGTACAGTATCTATATATACACTACCATTCAAAAGTTTGGGATCAGCAGATTTTTTAAAATATTTTTCAAAATTTAATTTATTCCTGTGATGTCAAAGCTGAATTTTCAGCATCATTACTCCAGTCTTCAGTGTCACATGATCCTTCAGAAATCAATCTAATATGATGATTTGATGCTCAAGAAACATTTCTTGTTATAATCGATGTTGAAATCACTTGTGCTTCTTAATATTTTTGTGGAAACCATGATACTTTCCCTTGATGTTAGTGTAGAAAATCACACTCAGGCTTTGTAGACACACTTTTTGAAAGCGATTATAAGGCGGCACTTCTGAAGCGATCTCTCTCTCTCTGCTCTTTTCATTCTGCATTACAAAAACAGCATTGCAGTCACTGCGAGTCAGTGCCTGAATCAAACCATAGCAAATGCGCCACGTGACGCCCCTTTGAAGTGACAGCAGAGGTTGTTCATTTCACCACGCAGTTTGCACACTCAAACACACGCGTGCACACACACACACAGATGGCCTCGAGCTCCCGGATCAGTGGCTTGACCGACAGCCCTAATAACAGCCTGAAAACAGCCTCCTGCTTGCGAGAGAGAAGGATGTGATTAGCACACAGTGATCACTCCCACCAAGAAGCAGTTGCACATGGAAAGCCTCCTTCCGAAACAGTTTACCAGAAGAAGATACAGAACCTTCGAACAGCTTCTCATGCTTTTAGACCCCCCACATAAACAATAATGCACAGAGTGATAAACGTAGCAATGAGTAACATTAATCACTGCGTACTATAAAGGCAATGAAGTTCATTCTTTTACTTCTTTCACTCTAGTGGAGGAGGGTGATTATGTATACACAACCGTTTAGAAAACCGTTAGAGCCATAAAGGAGCTTTTAGCTTTGATGATCTTCTTATCATCCTAATCAAACATGTGGTAGATGCTATTTTGAAGTATTGGGGCCATTCTTGCTGTGACGATGGGCTTGGTGTGTTCATCTCTCTTCGCCCGCGGGAAACAGAGCGATAGGAGGTGGAAAGTGACACATTTTTCATAAGACAGTTTATGCGTATGCAGTATTTTACAAACACAAGCTTGGATATCTATTATGTAAAGGTGTGATAACCTTTCAAAAACAATAGGTAATGAAATTGGACCCCATTTACTTTCTTAGTAAATGTTTTTTTGTTCACGGGTGCACATTAGGAAATATGTTTTTTTTATTAAGCTGAATTTTCAGCTTAATAAACTTTCTTCAGTGTCACATGATCCTTCCAAAATCATTCTAATATGATGATATATAGCTCAATAAACATTTATTATTATCATTAATGTTAAAAGCAGTTGTGCTGCTTAACGTTTTTGTGGAAATCATGATGCATTTTTTTCAGGATTGTTTAATGTATAGAACGTTCGAAAGAACAGAATTTATTTGAAATAGAACACTTTTGTGTTATAAATTAAGCTTTTTATACATTTAGGCCCCTTTTACACTAGTGCGTTTTAAAATGAAAACGATCCTCATCTACACTGCCATTTCCACAGCATTTCAGAAACGATCTCCGTCTACACTACACGACCGAAAACGCATGTCACATGACCGTTCATGCACACTTGGCATGCGCGTGCAAGTGTAAACAGTTGGCTCTTCCGCATGTAGGCAGCTGCAGTATTAAAAAAATGCAGAGTTTAACTGCACAATGGCTGATAAAAATTACAACAGCCACGCCATCATTTTCAAAAGTCTCCATTTTGGTCCGTTTATACTGAAACACAACCCCGGCGTTTTCAAACTAAAACGGGCTCTGCACTGCAGCATTTTCAAAAGTCTCCATTTTCAAGGGTCGAAAATGCAGGAGTAGTGTAAACGACAGGCGTAACCGCAGCAAAAGTTATGCGTTTTAAAACGAAAACGCACTAGTGTAAATGGGGCCTTAATGCATCCATGCTGAATAAAAGTATAAATTTACTGACCCAAACTTTTGATTGGTAGTGTATATTTATATTATATATATGCACACATTAGAGTCTGAATATATGGGTACACTAGGGGTGTAATGGTTCGAATTACTCAAGGTTTGTTTTGTATCATGATCAAACCATTTGTAAAATGGTAAAAGGACTATAAATAAGAACAAATAATAATCAAACTACAAGTAATAGCATGAATAAATACAATAAAGCAAAGATACAAATAAAATAAAGGTTTTCAGGTTTTTCAGGTAGATATAACAGTAGTTTTCAGGTACAGAAATTAATCAAACGCAACAACACTGCATATAATCTTCAATGTAAAAATTAAATAAAGATTAATCCTTATTAAAGGTACAAAAGTTATTCAGTCAATAGCAATGATCGAAGTGGGTCAGTACTTCTATATTTGTGTACCGGCAATTAGCACATCTCACCGATACCCTGCCCCCCCAGCACCCCAGTTCCCGTGGCAGTGCCGAGAACCATTACACCACACCATCTTTGTATAAATTATGTGATAAAACTCCACAAATTTGAGTCTGATGCTGCAAGAAAATTTGCAAAACGCCCCGAGTAACAGCAGCATCAACACACTGCCTGCAGCGATAATGCATAATTTCAGGGCCAGGTTCAAAGTTTGTGCACACGGTTGGCAAACAAATGGGTGCAAAACGAAACCCTCTGCTGTGGGTTTGGATTTGTTTGCATGGGTGTTCTGTACTCTGGTATTCTGGAGTTCAGTTGTGTCGTGCTTTCATGTGGGCACATCTTGGACTGATATTGTTCAGCTATTAAAACATCTCTCATTTTCATGTTATGTAATACCAGTCACAGAGGTTTCAAATCATTTCTCCCGGTTGACCAGAGAGCAGGCTTTAAAATGCTTTTTGCGTGTCCTGCTCTAGGAACAATCTCTCCTGGGGCCAGTTTGAACTGGGTTAGACCTAAAAAAAAAGCGCCGTGCTTCTAAATTCAGCAAGCTCTGTTTTAGTTTAAAGGCCGTAAGGTGTTTTTTTTTTTACTTTTCTCTAGACTGGTGGCTTGACATGGTCTCTTTCTTGCTTTTGTCAGCTTTTGAAAGACTCATAGTGTATGTATTTTTATTTGCACCTGCTTTCTTCCTTCCAAACTGTATGGGAAGTTTTCACCATGAGCATTCATTTCAAAGGATTGTTTCGAGAATAGCGGCGGTCCTCCAGTGGCGTTCATGTATTTACTTATAGTTGGCGGGCCGCCAAAGCAGATTTGCATGTGAATGATGGTGTTTTGTGTTAGGATCCAAAGAAAAGATGGGAGTTGAAGGGTGAAATGCCTCCCAGAATGGATGATTTTTGTGCAGGGGGGGGGGTCGAGATAAAGCAGATACGAAGAACAAGCGCATACAGCCTCAGAGAATGAGACCTTCAAAACACACACCAATGCGCACACACAGTGCGTCATGCCAAAAGGCACCAACGTGAGCGAGAGAGAGATGAAGGAAAGACGGCGCGAGGAAGAGAAAGGAGAGCATGCGTGGGTAGTGGGGGTTTCAGATGTGATAAGGCCTCCATGGTAACGGAATGTCTATCATAGTTTATGTAACGCCACCCTGGTCCTCTCCATTACGCTCTCCTGAAATCCCAATCTCAGATCTACAACTGATTACAATCTACATTGACCACATCCGTGCAGCTGGGACTCTCAGCCCTCTTTACAGACAGACGTTTATTGAGCATGAACCCCCGTGAACCCTAACCTTGAGGTTTACCCATGCCTAAAAACATTTATATGCAGACACAAAGGAAAATGAAATTGCTCAAATGTTGCTCTTTCAACCTAAGAGAGTCTATATAGGGTCTTCAGCGGTAATTATAAAAATGAACTCTTTTTATGAAGTTTACAAAGTATGTACCTACATTAATACGTTACTATCCACCTTATTTTTAAAGTAAGAGTGGGCGCTGCCATTTGTAACTTGAATGTGCGAGGCTTCTGGTGTCATTCGCTTCCAGTAATTTTAGCAGAACAAAAACAGTCTGTTATGCTGCTGCTTGATATTCAAATATGACTCCTTGATATGACTCCACTCCAGTGTGGATCCAGCCGAAGATTTCAGATGCCCCTACACCTGTGAAGAGATGACTCTAACTCCTGCAAGGACTCGAGATGAAGCAAACTGTATCAACATGCACCAATGCTAAATTTGCTCTATATCCTAATCTTTTTTAACATGTAAACTTGGTATTTTGGAAAATCTGAGCAAAGTTTGAGACATGGTTGAGAATGAGAACTCTTCTGAAACTGTAGACAGACATATTTGAGATATATTATTGGTGTCTAACCAATATTATATGTATTCGTACCGATACTAAATGTGACGTGTAAACACTGCAGATCACTGACTGGTCAGAGAGAATCGTCACTACCAGCGTCATTGGATTTAAAACATGAGACACCAAACCCGCTAGATTTAAATAGTCAGTAACAGCCACCGCAGTATCATTTGTTTGGTACTAAACTGCAGTGAAAAAGCAAACCGAAAGTAAAGTGAGCCAAGCCGACCTGAGACAAGTAGTACCCCACACTGGAAAAGCACCATAAGTGGGACTCAAACCCGGGTACGCTGCCATGGGAGTCGGGCTCTCTAACAAGGAGGCTAAAGACTGCAGTCTCTAGTGTCAGTCGCTAGAGCACCTCTTGAGTTCGGGGGAGTGATGTTTACAAGCACAGCTCTTCCTAGCCTATGTTTGTTACACTCATATGACTGACTTTCTTTTGTAAACATAAAAGAAGATTTTGAGTGTTTTTGTCCATACAAAGAAAATCGGTGGGGTCCATCCAAAATGTTGTTTGGACAATGTCTTCTTTTGTGTTCTGAAAAAGAGTTAAAGTAACAAAGGTTTGGAACAGCATGAAATAATGACAGATTGACAGAACTAGAACTAGGAACAATTAAGACCTCAGTTGTGATTTTGAGCCTATATGGACACTGGACAGAGGATAATAAGACCTCTGCCTTAGTGTTGAGACTGCAAAACAAAGAGTGTGAAATGATCCCAGTTTAGTCTCATCAAAGTTGTTTTTTGCTGAAACTGAAATTCTTTGAGACGGCCTTCAGTTGCACACACCCCGTTTCCTCCCTTGGTCTAAAGACAGCAGGATTATGGGGTTTTCTTTTGGCAGGAGCTTCTCTTGACCTTAAGATGAAAAGAAAGGGAGTGATTTTCACTTGTCTGAACGATGGGTGTTCTGTACGTGTGATGGGTGTCTGTCTGAACTCCCTGCTGCATCTGCTCAGTTTGGTTCTCACAGTGCAAGATCATGTGCTGGTGTGGAGAATACATGTGCAGTTTCTATATTTGACAGTGATTGTGAGTGTTTGTGCATGTGATTGTGTGGGTATCTGGATGTGTGTGTGGTGTGTGCATGTGGGTATCAGGGTGGGTGTTGGATTTTACTCTATTCCCACTCTTGTCATTTAAAAAGATGCGTTTTGTGCCAATCTGGGCAGGAGATTTGCTACACTTTAAGCTCTATCATAATGTAAACTAGTGAGTCGAAAGGGGAAAATGGATGAAAGAACGCTGGAGAATGTGGGGGCCGTCAATGAAAGAAGGGATTAAATAGAGAAAAAGCATGCAAGGCGGAAAGGTGTCATATTTGCGTCTTCTGTGCCTCATCTTCATGCTGATTTATATTTCCAAGCTAAACATCAGCACTGACTAATTTACCACTAAATATGGATATCAAACGTTTACACGGTTAAGCCGCATTGACAGTTTCTTATGGAAGCCTGTTTCCACCTAAAACAAGTAATGGAGACAGGACGTGAAGTTTAAAATAAGAAATAGTCACATTGTAAAATGTAAAGTCACAATTATTAGAAATAAAGTTGCAGTTGAAAGATTTAAAGTCACAATTATAAGAAAGTTGCAGCTGTAAGATATAAAGTCACAATTGAGAGATAAGATATAAAGTCGCAATAATAAGAAATAAAATTGCAGCTGTAAGATATAAAGTCAAAATGAAAAGATATGGTCACAATAGAGAGATATAAAGCTGCAATTATGAGCTGAAGTTGTAAGATATAAAGTCGCAATTACTTGAAATAAATGTACAGGCTTGTCGATTCTGCTTTTGCAAGGTGCAAAAGTACATTTGCATTTTCTTGTTTTATTGCTTTGATTTACCTTGATGTGGTAAAATTTTATTAGCATAAACTCTTCTTAAATTTGGCTTGAGTCTAAGCCAAGAGTGTAGAGTAAGGACAGCTGGATGCATTAAATGTGCGTGATGCGGTGATTAATCACGTGTTTTAGGAATTTACTTGGCTCCTCAGAGCAGTTTTGATGCTCTCTGCTAAGCATGATATGCTTGAGAGAGGCAAACAAACCCACACACTGACATAACACATGGCTCAATTACGGCTGCAGCACAGGTTATTGAGAATTATAAACTCCCACCCTAATTTAATCTCAACAGCCATGACAAATGCTAATGAAGAGAGATGGCCATTGCCCTAGAACATAATGCTTACATTTGACCAGAGGGGGTTCAGAAGTGTTCCAGTCACCACTCAAAATCACACACGCTCGCTGCAGTGACTAAAAGTTGCTTTAATATCTTCTACACCCTCATAATTTCCTCTGCGACTTTAGTAGAGGTTGTCCGGCGCATCTTCCGTTCAGTTACTAAAACGTGCCTCAGAGGGTTTTGTGGCTATCGGAGGTGGTAATTAACCCGGTTGACTCCTCCTCCAGTCATTCCGTTCCTGTTTTTTCACACTAACTCCACTGACTTGATTGCCTGCCTTGCCCTCGTTTCTGGCTTTGCATCCTATTTGCTTTTTTGTGGGTTTTACCTTGATTATTTTGCATATGTCTGTATGTGTACGTATGTCTGTCTTTTGTCTGTCTTACTCTCTGTCTCTCTCATTTATTTTATTTCTCCTTACTCACCATGCAGCCTCTAAAGTCAGCATTGCCATGGCAACCACAAGAGATCTGCAGCTGCAAAGATGTGGAAGCAGCCTAAGGCCCTGTTTACACTAACGGCGTTTTAAAATTAAAACGATCCTCGTCTACACTGGCGTTTCCACAGCGTTTCAGAAACGATCTCCGTCTACACTAAACAACCGAAAAGCATGTCACATGACCGTTCATGCACACTGGGCATGTGCGTACAACTTGTGTAAACAGTTGCCTCTTGCGCATATAGGCAGCTGCAGTATTAAAAAAATGCTGAGTTTAACCGCACAATGGCTGCTAAATATTACAACAAAGCCAGCAAAGATTGCAGTTCAGTCTCCATGTTATTTTTTACATGGTAATCAAGAATACGCAGAGCGAACATGGGCAGCCACGCCATCGTTTTCAAAAGTCTCCGTTTTGGTGATGCGCCAGAGAAACAAGCGTCACCATCTTTATAAAATTGTCTTTGAACTTCCGTTTTTGCAGTAGCTGTGTACATTTCTATGGCCTCGCTATCAAAGAATAATTAGCTGGTGAAGTGGATTTACCTGTTGTAGAGTTAATGAAAGTTATCATGAGCATTGTAAAGTTTAAAGCAGATGTCTTAACAAAGGTCAGTAGACCGGGAAGATTTTAAAACGAGCAGTTCATTCATAAATACGTAAGATTGCTGTGGAAATACAAACCGGAAGTCAAAAGACAACGAGCGCAGCGCTGAAAATGGGCGGATCTACATAAGGTCTATAGAGACAGAGCGACATGCATCGTCATCTGAAAACCACGCCCACCGGGGGGGGAAAACAATCCAACAGTCCCCATTGACTTTATATAGCATGAAGCTACCTCGTTGTCATTTGGGGTCTCAGAGCGCATTCGTTAAATGCGCTCTGTCTCTATACTGAAACGCAACCCCGGTGTTTTCAAACTAAAACGGGGTCTGCAACGTTTTCCATAGTCTCCATTTTCGAGGTTCGAAAACGCCGGCATAGTGTAAACGACAGGCATTACCGTAGCAAAACTTATGCGTTTTAAAACGAAAACGCACTAGTGTAAACTCTCTTTACTCTCTCATAGATAATGCGTCTTTGCATGAGATGCGGGCAGTGGAATGCGGAAAAAACGCAAGGTCTCGAGATGCGTTTTTTTAAAAGTTGAACTTGAGTGCCATGTTTTTAGAACCGTGTCATGCGCGAGACACTGCAAAAGACACAAGATGCGAGCACAACGGTCATACACGTACGTCTAGCGCGTGTTTACATAGAGAAACAATGGAAATGTGAACTCGCATGCCCACCTATGTAGCATATATATATATATATATATATAGAGAGAGAGAGAGAGAGAGAGAGAAAGAGAGAGGTGTGCATGTGACCTTATCTTCCCCAAGCTTCCATTACGCCTCACCTGTAACTCTCAAAAGAGGTGTGACTTCACAAAACATGCACAGAGGTGTGAAGTGTGCAGGTCTGAGCATGTTTAGTATGCACATTAGAACGCCTTGATTGTACCGTAATGACAGGAGGACGTCTGCGTCATTTTTCAGTAATCATAGTCAGGAACTGAAACAAACAACTTTGCACCAATCAGTGATCAGAAATCAGTATGCAAAGCAGAGGATGATTGTGGGAATCTTTGCTGTTCAGGTGATTCATTCAACTAAGGAAATTTAACTGACAGATCATCTTAATTAAATTCATCGTCTCACTGAACCAGTGGTACAAGTCTATTTTGTGTTGAAACGGGAATTTATTAGTTGATTTACTTACATGGCGCATGAAAGCTTTAGCATTTTGAACTGAACTGACGTATTTATTATGTGCTACTGACTCTTTTCTTATTCCTCTTGGCGATCACGTTTTTTATAGTCAAGTATCAATGATTTATGTGCTCCACATTGATGTAACCTAGATACATAATCAGCATCATGTCTTCTCATCAGCCAAAATATAGTCCCTGAAAACCTCACTGTCAAGATGTGGCCCAGATCGAAAGATATTACACACTTACACACATTTCTATTCTTTTTTGTGCATTTCTCAGAGTTTTTCAAAGTCTCACTCATTTATTATGCTGCTTATGATTCCCTTTTCACTGTTGACATTTTTTTTTTTTTTGCGCTTTTTACTTTCGTCTGCTGATGTTCGGGCTCATATTGTACAGGCAGATATGCTTGTACAGTACATCACTGCAGCCTTTGGGAGTGTCTGTGATCCAAAGTGGGCCAGAAAGCACTGTGATTTATTCTACCCACAAACCCACTGTCCTTGAGATGAGCTAGCAGAGGTGAAGGCTGGTGCCGTCAGGTTAAACTTTTTTGTTTCTCCACACATACTCACCGAGCGAGTGTTCACAACCTGCCGAACACAAACAGCTATGACGAAGTGTGCACTAAAGATATCATTTTCTCGGCTTCCTTCTCTTTCATTATTCTGTCCTCCTTGTGTCAATCTCTGCAACTGTTGTTCAGACAAACATGAACATTTTGTTCAATTGTGACGTCACTAATGAGGTTGTGTTCTTTGCAGAAATACTCCTGGATGACTTCATGCTGACACACCCAATCTTCCTGGCCCCAGACAAGTTCCAGCAGGTCTTGCTTCAGCAGTATCCTTTCTCCTCACCAGAACCATAAGTGTCAACCTCTTCAGTTCTGAAAATCTTCAATGGGTGACTATAACCCTATCATAAGGTGATTTATCCAAGTAGAACATGGACCTGTATCATCATCATTGAATCAATGCTTCTGTTAGCCAGTTAGTTTTAGGGGGGGGGATAATGGATAATAGTCTTTTCAACCTATCATTTCGGTTAGCATTACCATTAAGAGTAAAGTTTAGCCTACCATTTATGTTGGGAATGTTGCTTCTGGACCAACGCAATGTTGCCCTCTATTGCAGCATCTGCTGTGGGAAAGTCGAGTAGACTGTATATATATATATTTTGTAACTTTTTAAAAATTTAACTTTTATTAAATAATTTAATTTTTTACTTTAATTCATTTTGATTGCATTATATGTTCTTTATATTTGATTATTTATTAAAAGCAGAAGCCCTATAGTATGGAGAGACATGGTGATGGGAAAAAAATAAGATGGGAATAAAAATTATTTTTCAATCCTTTTGCGTTTGGATTCACTCCAAAAACTTTTAATAAGGGAGGTAAAACTATTTTTCAATGCTTTTGCGAGCAAATGCAAAGTGTGACACTTTTGCAAAAGCTTTGTGATTGAACACAAAAGCATTGAATTATAATTTCTCTTCCCATCTCATTTTTTCCCCTTCATAATATCCCCTTAGTGGCACTGTACTATAATGTGACATCATATCCTGTTGTCTGCATCCATAAATTTCACATACTCAAAGTCTAACATGACTGTGCTTTATGGTTTTCCAGACCAAAGGTTACACTCTAGAAAATGCTAGGTTAAAAATACCCAAATTGGATTAAAAAATGGACAAACCCAGTGATTGTTTTGACCCAGCGTTTGGGTTAAATGTTTGACCCAACCTGCTGGGTAGTTTTATTTAACTCATCTACTGTTTTTTAAACAATAGATGAGTCAAATAAAACTTCCCAGCGTTTGGGCTGTTTTGACTCAGCGGTTGGGTTAAATGTTTGACCCAACCTGCTGGGTAGTTTTATTTAACTCATATACTGTTTTTTAAACAATAGATGAGTCAAATAAAACTTCCCAGCAAGTTAGGTCAAACATTTAACCCAACCGCTGAGTCAAAACAGCCCAAACGCTGGGTTTGTCCATATTTAACCCAACTTGGGTTGTTTATAACCCAGCAGTTTTTTTAGAGTGTACCATCTGGACTCGACCCAGAACTTGGTTAAATCACATCTAAATTACTTATTGTATTTCTGGTGAAATTTTGTGGTGAAACGTTAAAACTTAATTATTATTAAGTTCTGTTTGTTTATGTTACTGTGTTCGAAATTGAATTATCGCAGTGACAGCTATGCTAGTTCCCAACATGTTCTCCAATCAGTTTGTTTACTTTGTAACACTCCAGAAAAACTGAACACTTGTCAGTCTTCAAAACACTTCCAAAACTAACTGAATTATCTGCTAAAAACAGTCAACGAACATAGGCGAGAAGCCCGGCGTCTTTCTACCGCAGGGGGCTAAGAGCAGTCGCACATACTGCTTAAGATTTGGGTCAAAATGATTTACCAATTAGCCGCAATGCTCACCTACCTCTATCAGACTCTGCGGGCCCACCCCCTTCGTCCCTCAGGGGGTCCATCGGGGTTGCCTAAATTCAGATAAGAAGAGTGCAATGTGGGGAATGTGTTTGTTTTGTTTGCTTTAGGCAGAGTGTGTATAAGTGTGTGTGTGCAGAGGACACCCCTCTCTCTCTCTGCATAAGTCCCCTCTTATTTGGTGACCTACATTCCTTCTGTGAGTGCCATAGCCCCCCCATCCAGACCATAATGGCATCTGAGGGGCTTGTCTGCAGATTTTAAGCACAAAGGTATTCCTGGGGAGGCCCGTCTGCATGCCTCAGTGCTCCTAATGCAGCGTGTCTGCTGCGGATCCTCTGCGGTAATCAGCGACCCTCGCTAATCTTCCCTGACTGCCGTCACCACCTCGCCTTATGATCCACTCCTCTCTTTCTCTTTCCTCTCCCTCCTCCTGAGCCATTTATCTTTCTACTTTCCACACCTTTTTTTCCTGGTCTATGACTTGACCTAATCCAGGCCTAATCAGATCTTTTTGTTGTGGCAACATGTCTGCTTCCTGCTAAGAAAAGACCCGTCTCCTACACTTCCCACTAGTCAGGGCTCATTTAAGGGGTTTAATAAAAAGATTTCAAAGCAGGATGATTCCTTTTCAGTCAGGACTGATAGTGCATTCAGCTCTTCACACGTTGACACACACTCCCGGTGGAGTCGCCCTGGCCAGGCTCCAAACCGCGATCTAGGACTCGTGCAAGGGAACAGAGTTCATCTTTTGCAGCTGCCCAGTGGCTCAGACTGCTGCTGTTTTTTCGGCATCCAAGCAGAGGTGACGGCTCTGGATATAGATTTACTAGATCTGGGATGCCATTTGGAGAAGCTCCTCTTGGGCTTTTTTTGTACGGGAATAGTTGTGTCAATTTTAGACGGGGTGTCGGGAACTCTTTAATTATAGGCAGAGAGGCTCAAGGATACTCCACTTTAAATTTAGTCTGCCTTTCAGGTTTCCTGCTCATATGAGTGGTAGGATTGGGGACAGGGAGTCTTTGCAGATTTTTAGGTCATTTTACATGTATGTCTTTGCTTAAATGCTTATGTGTTACTTCCCCAACTTGACTTATGTAAGTGTGTGAGGAACATAAAAGTCTATTCTTTGTGTGTTTATGTTGTAGCGTGTGTGTATGTGAGTGTGTGTGGGTGTGATGGGTGTGTTCCATAGCCCTCAATACTTTTCAAAGGTTGTAATTATTCTGTCTGGCCACAGAGGCATAGATTTTGTTTTTCCAGTGCGGCATCTGTGTCAGGTGATCGGACAGCGGCTGTCTGAGTATGTGTTTATCCACATGTACTCCGCAAACCCACTCTTTACAATTTCAGAGCCGAAAAACACCAACTATATATTGTGTTTTAGGCTACAATAGGCAAAAGGCTATCGTCTGTCTGTCTGTTTGTCTGTCATTCTATCTATCTATCTATCTATCTATCTATCTATCTATCTATCTATCTATCTATCTATCTATCTATCTATCTA
The DNA here is from genome assembly GCA_003731715.1 of Anabarilius grahami. NCBI lineage: Eukaryota > Metazoa > Chordata > Actinopteri > Cypriniformes > Xenocyprididae > Anabarilius > Anabarilius grahami. The sequence continues at coordinate 1,276,021 of RJVU01078493.1, forward strand.
TCTATCTATCTATATGTCTGTCTGTCTGTCTGTCTGTCTGATGTGTGTTCATTTATATTCACTGCATGTTATGAGCGCAGGTGTGTATGTGTTGGCTCGTGAGTGTGTTGTTTCTTAACTCCTGGCTCAGATTCAGCTCAGAGGGTAAGCAGGGTGAGGGCTGGCCTGGCTGGGATGGAGCTGAGCGGAAACTTGCAGTTCTGACTGTGGCCTTCCGCTATCTGGACACATACAGAGACTTACTGCAGGAGGAGGGAGATCGCTCCAACACCTTCCCAAAGGTACAGCACACGGGTGTAAAAAACCTCAAAGGAATACTCATAAACGTTTTTTTCAAATGCACACAAATCACAAAAATAAAAAGTTCACAACTCACAAGCACATATAAAAATGTATACTCAAATATTAAAAATAAATACTCAATAGAAAAATATATACTCAAAAAACTCAAAATAGACACTGAAAATGATCATATTGTTTCAGTGTAGTTGGGTCAAAGACGTGACGGGTCATTTTTTGTCCAAAGGCCTTAATAATAATAATGAACAAAGATATGATATACAAAGTATGTAAGGTAGTACAACTAGATTACTTTTATTGAATCCAAAATATATTTTAATTATATTTTGCTACATATAAAGGTATTTTAAAGATTTTGAAATTTCAAAAGGTCATTCAGTTTAAAGGTTAATACAGCCATTTCATTTGTGATTAAAATATCTTAAAATGTAATAAATGTATATAATTTTTATTCTGGCATGATTTTATAACATCATTTATCAACATAGTGCAAAATGGTATTAAAATTATGTGTAGAAGTCGTTGCTTTGTTATGAGAAAGAATGTCCAGAAAAATTAATTTCTTGATGTCATTCGGAGTAACCAATATAAAGGGATGATTTTGGATCAAGTCATGCGGTCAATATCATGTGACAGGATGTGACATCATTCAGACACCTGCAAAGGACCACATGGTCATGAAGCAAAGTAACTAACTCTCTCTTAACTATTTGAAAAATTCATGTTTTCACTTACCCTTACGCATATCCCGAAACATCAGGGGCCTCATTTATAAAACTTGCGTACGCACAAAACAGGCCCTGATAGTGCGTACGTCAGTTTCTACACATAAGTTGAGATTTATAAAAACAAACTTGACGGGAAAATTTGCGCACCTCCACGCAAACTCTGACCAATGCTTACGAACATTTTGGAGACAGAGCAGTTTGGCGAGCTGAGGGACTGACGGCAGATAAAGAAAAACCACTTTAAATCCTAATTATGAGTCATAATCATAAATAAAGTACATGTTCACATTAACAATTTAAAGAAATAAAAGAATGATTTAAACTTGCATGGAAACTCACGTTTTCATTTTGAAATACACATTTACATTAATATTACACTCACTATTTGCGATAAGCACTAAAATTACATTACGCAGTCATTACGCAGAAGTTAAACAAAAATGATATGAATTCAGATATTAGATGTGCCTTTCGATCACTTTTCCTGTGACACGCTGCTTTAATGACAGCGAGGAGCGCTGGGAGCACAATAATTCCTCTTTATATACAAAATATTTGAGCTAGAACGATGATCATTGATGCACACTTAACTTCGATATTATGGAAGACACTGCTGGAATCGATGGTCGAACGGTCCGTTGTCCAGTTTGAATAGTTCCAATGATAATACCTTACTGTACAACTGCAGCTGCAGGAGGTGTTGACGTCGTGTGAAGGATCTTCAAACAATTACCACTGTATTTGAAGGATATAATTTGAGGAAAACGCCAAGATTTGCACGATTCCTTTTTTTAAAACACTTTGTCAGTGACGTGCCGAGACAGACAATTGTATTTACACTGCAATAAATAAGTAGGCCTATCTGTTTCCACTAAAAATAGCCTATAAACATCCTAAAAGATATATTCACCTTATCAGTAAAATTGCATAAATTTGATTCGAATTGTTTAAAACTATTAAAATACTATTTGGCCAGTGGAAATGAATGAATCAACTCTATTCTAAAACATAAAGAGGATATTGGATGTTTTTTATAAATGTATTGTACAAATGGCATTTATAGTCCATATCTAATATTTTCCAATGTCTTGTACCTTTGACGGTGTTAACCATGGTGTCACGTGGATGGGAACATGCATGGAAATGATATGCAGATGAGGTTATGCATAGTAAAACTAGGCGTCATAAGCTCCATATATGGTGATTTTCGGGGAGGAGACAGGGTGGAGATGCACGTACGCACAATCTTCCACTGACTGGGATTTTATAAAGGGATTTGTTCGCAGGTTCTGGCGTACGCATGGTTTTATAAATCTGAATATTTTTGTGCGTACGCAGAATTTAGCTTTTGCGCGTACGTACACTTTTAGGATAAAATCTACGCAAAGTTTTATAAATGAGACCCCAGGTCATTCGTTACAACCGCTATAAAACATGGAAAATGTTGTAATGTTTTAAAAACTTGTACTAAATATAAAATGTTTGATTGTCCTTTTGCTAGCTAGCTAGATATCAGTCTGTTAGCATTGTTTGGAAATATCGTCATTCGGTATAACCACAAGTGTCATTCTGTAAAACCAAAATTTTGGTTAAACTGAATGACTTTTTTGGTGACAAATTTTGTCCATCTTGTAAAAAATGACAAAAGCAGTGTTAATTGATTATAAAAACCACATAATCTCATTGTTAGCACTTAATAAAACTTCAAAATGAATTATATCTCTATTATGTTTTTTACACTTTTAAAAACCTTATTCGTCAATGACCCAATTATTTGCAGTATTTGTCAGTAAAATTACCTAAAAATCCCTTAAACTAGATTAATTGATTTGGGAAGAAACATGAGTCTTGTTTAGAGAATATATATTGAATTAAGATTACTTTTCATACCCCAATGACAATTTTTTTTCTTGTTTTAGGCATAAACCTCATAAAATTTTGTTAGAAGTTTATTTAGAAAAATAAACCTAATTGCAGATTTGTATATGTTGTACCTTTTGTGTAGTTCTTGGAGTATCATCATTGGTATAAGAAAAACTATGGGAACAAAACATATTACATAAGCCCACTAAGGAGAATCTTGCTCTTTTTGCCTTCACATCACCTGTGCTCCAAACTTTTTTCCTGTTTGTGATATTTTGTTCTTTTCTATTTTCCTTGCTATGTTTTTAGAAGTCAGACCATAAACTACAACTTTGTTTTATACATTGCGATTTTTCATTAATATTAAAATATTGAAATAATTTATAAATTGTTGGTATATAAAGAGTTTCACTTCTCATAATCATCAGTTGCTTTTTCTTCTTTATTCCCTCCCTCCTGGTTTTAATAATAATCCAACCTATGGTTTCAGGATCTGTATCTGTGCGCCGTTCAGGAGCTCAGTCGCTTTCCTGAACTGGTGGAAGACGTCCTGAAACTTCAGCGCTGGACTGAGATATTACACAGCCCGTAAGCATCAAATCCTCTTCACCCTCACAGTGGAATATTAATATAAGCTATAAATGTTTTTTATGAGCTATAATGGCTGCAGAAATCATAGAGGAACATGAAATCATTTAGTACATGAAGACTCAAAGCCTCTTAGTTTTGTGAAGTACACCATGAGTTGTGAAGTATTAAATGAGGCGCATGTAGTTGCCCATTAAGAGCTTTAGAACCAGATTAATACTTTAATGTGTTGTGTTCGATTTCGATTGTGTCATTAAAAGCCTCTCAACAGGGCAGCAGTCTTTTCATAAACCCTTAAACAGTTTATTTCTCTAGACCAGTTTATAAAAAATAGGCCTACATATTTTCTGTTTGACATTAAATTGTCAATGGCATGTTTGGTCTTTCTGCAACTTTAAATTATTTGTTAACAGAATGTCATTTCCACTGTTTTGGCATATTGGAGTTTAAATTTTCTTGCAGTCCAGTCATAACAAATAGTTTAAGAGCCTGCCATGACTGGTCCTCAAATACCTTGCCCATGCATAGAGCATTTTCCATCCCTGATGCCATTACCAAACTAATTTTAGGTTTCTAATCATCTTTTGGAGACAAATAACTTATTTAGTTATTTACACTTGAATAGCTACCTGACTTGTTTTCCCTCCTATCCAACAGAGCCGAGGAAGACAAGGAAAGTCGCAAGAGGCAAGTTCGCCCGCTCTTCCGACACTTCAGACGTATCGACGCCTGCCTGCAGCCCCGAGAGGCTTTCCGTGGCTCAGACGAGAGTACGTTTGAACCTGCGTTTTAATAGAATGCATAAATATTGCACAGACTGACCACAGTTTATTAACTTTGCATTTGCTTAGCTGTGCAATAACGCCCACGAGAATACCGTTAGTGAATCATCTTATTCATCTTTTTTTGTAAAAGTGCCAGTCTGCTTCCACTTCATTCAGACCAGGATGACAAATCGGGTCACGGGGTAGCGTCTGCCAAGTTTTATAGATGCAATGAGCTCATCTGATGGAATGGGACTCTTTGTCAGGGCAGTGGCTCAAGCCAAGCTAAGTGATTTCCCAGACCTTAATCAATAGGCAATCTGACAGTACAAAACGCTGCTACCCTGAAGCCTCCAGTGACCCAGTTTCTGCTTTTGTCAGAGCTGCGACTGGTGAATGGAGAGGAAGTCAATACTGTACATACTTAATACTATTCAAAGTTTTGGATCTTTCATTTAACTTGTCATATAATGATTCAGTATAAATGGGTGAAGGTGATGCTGATATATATATATGTATATATACACACCGATCAGGCATAACATTATGACCACTGACAGATGGAGTGAATAACACTGATCATCTCTTCATCACGGCACCTGTTAGTGGGTCGATATATTAGGCAGCAAGTGAACATTTTGTCCTCAAAGCTGATGTGTTAGAAGCAGGAAAAATGGTTTGACAAGGACCAAATTGTGATGGCTAGACGACTGGGTCAGAGCATCTCCAAAAATGCAGCTCTTGTGGGGTGTTCCCGGTCTGCAGTGGTCAGTATCTATTAAAAGTGGTCCAAGGAAGGAACAGTGGTGAACCGGCGACAGGGTCATGGGCGGCCAAGGCTCATTGATGCACGTGGAGAGCGATGGAAGAAGGTGGCCTGGTCTGATGGATCATGTTTTCTTTTACATCACGTGGATGGCCGGGTGTGTGTGCGTTGCTTACCTGGGGAACACATGGCACCAGGATGCACTATGGGAAGAAGGCACAGAGGCAGTGTGATGCTTCGGGCAATGTTTTACTGGGAAACCTTGGGTCCTGCCATCCATGTGGATGTTACTTTGACAAGTACCACCTACCTAAGCATTGCTGCAGACCATGTACACCCTTTCATGGAAACAGTATTCCCTGGTGGCTGTGGCCTCTTTCAGCAGGATAATGTGCCCTGCCACAAAGCAAAAATGGTTTGAGGAACACAATAACGAGTTTGAGGTGTTGACTTGGCCTCCAAATTTCCCAGATCTCAATCCAATCGAGCATCTGTGGGATGTGCTGAACAAACAAGTCCGATCCATGGAGGTCTCACCTCGCAACATACAGGACTTAAAGGATCTGCTACTAACATCTTGGTGTCAGATACCACAACACACCTTCAGGGGTCTAGTGGAGTCCATGCCTCGACGGGTCAGGGCTGTTTTGGCAGCAAAAGGGGGACGAACACAATATTAGGAAGGTGGTCATAATGTTATGCCTGATCGGTGTATACACATACATACATAAGACAGTTAAGACATTACATTAATACTGTTCATTTGAACTTTCTATTCATCAAAGAATCCTGAAACTGATACTGTTGCCTGAAAGTTCAACTGAATGTTACAAAAGCAAATTTGACTTTGGAGAGCAGGATTGACTGTTTGGTCTTTGTTTAGTCTTCTGCAGAGTTTATACACCAGATCACTCGTACGTGACCATTCGGAGCCGTCTTTCATGCCGGGTCGGGGAGATCTTGGCTCTGGTGAGAGAGAAGCTCCAGTATAGTGAGGACCAGCCCACCCAACCTGCCAACCTTATATTGGTGGCTGTCACCTCATCTGGAGGTAAGAGCATTAAAGTTTGTACACATAAACACCATGCAAACTTAAGAAAACTTCACTTGCACACTAAAACCTCAAACACAACATCATTTGTGTACAATATTGCCAAGATTATAATGATCCAGACCTTGATTCACTGTTTGGGGACACAACATTTTTCGAAAAGACTGCGATCATCTGCTTTAACATCACAATCTAATCTGTGTTTGTTCAGAGAAGGCTGTGTTCCGTCCCAGCGACGAGGCCGTTTTCACCACCCTGGGCGTCAACACCCACCTGTTCGCCTGCGAGCCCTCAGAGCTTGAGAGCTTGGTGAGAACCGTGTGCGAGACACTCATGTGTTT
>RJVU01078493.1:1282428-1356684 GCA_003731715.1 Anabarilius grahami
GAGTGGTGTTACCATGAAGACTCTTTTAAATAGCAACCATAAATGCCCACACTGGAAAGCTCACTTATGATTATTGTGTGTCAAACACCATGAATTACAATGTTTAGTGAAAGTGTTACCTACAATAGTGTTGAGAACTTTTTCAGTGGTTTAGAAAGCATTAGATTTCCATCAAAATCTTGTTTGAAAGTAGTATCTCGTCACAAGTCAAACAGAGAGCTGTAGTTATTTAAAATCTTAAATTGTAGTTCTGTCATGACAACTCTCGGAGTGTTTGGCATGGTAATGGATATAACAATTTTGATGTCTGGTGATATGTTTTGATCTGCTACATTGCTGCTGCTGCTCTTATTGCTGCTGCTGTACAATATAGCATATGTGAATTACCCGTAACAGATCTATACAGGTGGAGCTGGGGAAGGTGGAGGGTTTCAGAAAGCACGCTGCAACTGCTATAAAAAATGCTGACTAAGTATTTGAAGGTAGAGCAGCGAGCTCATTGGCTACTGATACAGCAGGAACCAATCAGCTGTGCCCTATAGAGAATGATACGATTGCAAGCATAAGATTCCAAGCATGATTTCAGCCTGCACCATCTAGAGTTTCATGACAGAACTTTGTATTTCAGTTTTGCTGTGTGAGAGAAAATATGGTTTGAAACCCAAGGATGTAAGCAAATATTCAAGGCTTGGGGACACTAAATGTTATTGAAAACCCTATATTGACTTATCCCCCTCAGTGTCTTTTGGTGATTCTGGTCCTCATCCATGTTTCTTTGTCGGTCAGATACCTCTCCCTGAGGAGATCCACTGGTCACCAGGCGACAGCAAACTCCATGATATGAGTGCAGAGGAGGTGGCCAATCAGCTGGTGGTGTTCGACTGGGAACTCTTCAGCTGTGTGCACGAGGTCAGGACACTACCGCCCTCAAATCATCAGCATTCAGCAGCTCTTCCCCACACACTCACAGTCCAGCATACAGCTATTTTATTACATTGTGCACATAATAATATCAAAGTATTTCATGTTTCCAACTATTTTAATTGGCAGATATCAGGAGATTCATTCTCAAAGGACAAATTCCTTGTGGTCTGTGCATTAAACTGGTTATTAATTGTTGTTTTTATATGCATGGCAGATACTTTTATTCAAAGCAACTTACAGTGCATTCAAGACACATTTTAAATGAATGTGGGAATCAAACTCATGACCTTTTTAGTTGCTAGTGTCATGCTCTACCAGTTGAGCTACAATTAATATATCATTTTTTTTTTTTTAAATTAGTAACATTTATTTATTTACTTTTTATTAGTAAACTCAATTTTTAAGATGTTTAAGGTTTTTGCATAAATAAATGTGATCCTGAGTCTAAGATTGTCAGATTGTAGAGGTTGTAATGTATATTTCTATGCTTCAGTTTCTTTCAAAATTAAGAAAAAAAAAGTGTTATTTTTACCTAAAAATTTAACTAATAAAAATTGTTTTCGGGAGTTGAAATAAAGCTGAAATTAGATATAATATATTAAGTAAAGAAATTAAATAAAATATAAATATTAGGTAAAAAAAACATAGCCTTGAACAAAAGTTAATGTTAAATTTAAACTTAAAAACTTAAAATTGTTGCCTTGACAACTCACTGAAGTAAAGGTGAAGTACTAAAATTACTAAATGAGAAAAAAAATGAATTAAAGCTATATAGAAATATATAAAACAAACTAATACAAATTACAACAGTACATAAATACTAAAACTTAAACTAAAAAAAACCCAACTGAAAATATAAAAACTAAAAGCATTGAAAATAATTGAAAATATTAAGAAATACTATAATAGTATATAAATAATACTGAAATAAATATAACAATGCTATTATTAACAATGAATGTCCTAAAATGGTCAACAACATATCTCAAGCTGTCAGTATGCATATTTTTTTAGTGCTGTCAAAACGATTAATCGTGATTAATCACATCTAACCTAAAAGTTTGTGTGTATATATATATATATAGATGTGTGTGTGTATGTTCAACATTGTATATTATGTATATTATATATTTACAAACTTTTGTGTTAGATGTGATTAAATGCTATCAATCGATTTGACAGCACAGCTATTTTTAATTGGTATATCCCTATATCCCTATAGTGTGGGTTACTACAAAGTGCTACAAGACACACTCTGTAGTTTTCCATTGGAATCAAATGTGTGCCTTAGGAAACTGGCTTTAGGTTCAAGGCTAGTCGCATAGCAAAGTTCATGTAAAAACAACAAAACTTTATGGCACGTTATGCAATGTTTTCTCTGTTTCCCTGTGTCTTTGTTCCTGCTCTCGTTTGATTTTTTTATTTGGGTTTGTTTGAACAGGTGGAGTTTGTGTGTTACGTGTTCCATGGGGAACAGGCCCGCTGGCGCCCCCTCAACCTGGAGCTGATCCTGCAGCGATGCAGTGAAGTGCAGCACTGGGTCGCCACAGAGATCCTGCAGTGCCAGTCGCTTCCAAAGAGGATACAGCTACTGCGCAAGTTCATAAAGATTGCAGCCTTGTGAGTGTATATGTGTTTGTGTAGGGTACAAGCTGAATCTGCTTATGAAGGTGACAAAAATTAATTATTCAGAAATTGTAATGGTGTTGACGTCAGAACTGTGAACACGTTAACATGTGACCACCCACGTATATCAGCACCTGTTCAGTATTCAGCAGCTTGAAGGGGGTGCTAGCAGTTATTTCACATGCAAAGAGGTTAGCCAATCAGAGCAGAGTTAATTTGCATGTAGTTTTAATGGCCCAGTAGCAAAAAAAAAAACCAAGATGCTAAGATGATAAAACTTAATTCTAAGATGCTGAAAAAGAGTTATGTAAAATTAAATGAATCTGTTTTTGTTGCAAGAAAACATGAATAATGTCTTAAGTGGACTTAAGGGGGAAAAAATGCAGTGCTTTTTATTCAAGTTTATTCACCTCGTATTACTTTTATAGTTCTATTTAATATTTTGAATTATATTTTAATTTAAGTTAAGTAATTTTGTTATTTGTTAGTAATTTTACAGTTTACAGCTTCTACATTGCTTCAGTTTATTTTTATGTCAGTTTTAGTCATTTTTATACTTTTAATTGCTAATTTATATATTACAGAATTCGTAGTTTCTAAGTTTTTCATCTAATATTTATTGATTTATTTTTAAATCTGTATTTCCAAGTACCAAATATGATTTTTAATAGTTTTAGATGATTTCGATAACAATAACAGCAGTGTCTCATTCTCTATCAGGTCTGTGTATAATCAGTGCTATTGTGTGTGTGTTTCTAGATGTAAACAGCAGCAGGATCTGCTGTCGTTCCTGGCGCTGGTTCTGGGACTGGACAACCCTGCAGTCAGCCGCCTACGTCTGACCTGGGAAGTGAGTGCATTTGTTTGTTAATCTCCCTCTTTCTTTTTCACTTCTCTTTCTCTCTCGCACTCACACACAGTCTCTTAGCACCTCTGCCTACTCTCGTTCCTAAGAACCGCCGAGTGTTATTCTTGGCAGGAGGCTATTAGCAGTTGTCATGGCAACCGAACTGAATTAGCTTGTGCCGTTCCGAGGGAAATATTTCTATGTCCACCTGTCCCCGATAATGCTTTTTTAAATAAAATCAAAAACCCCAAAATTCAGTTTTTTGCCTCATATGTCTTGTGTTGCATATGTGTTGGTTTTCATCCATCCGATTCTTAATAGAGTTTGAATTGGCATGTGAAATGTGTTGGTTACTAATTGCATATGCATGTGTGTTTTGGCAGGGTTTGCCAGGAAAGTTCCGGAAGCAGTTTCAGCAGTTTGAGAGCACTGCGGTAAGCGAAGAAAAATCACAAATGCAATGTCTTTAATATCTCAATTGTTTCTCCTAGACAGCAATGCAATTAAACGGAGAACCCTGACATTTGCTTTGGTCTCCTGTTTTCTCTTGAAGAAAAAAAATATATAAGTTATAATACAATATAATACCTATCTATTAATTAAACACCTTTAGAAAGTAAAATGCATTAAAACATGACAAACGACCAATTTCAGCTGTAACAATGAATCTGCAAATATTGTAATGAATTTTAACTTTGGTTACAATTATTTATGGAAAGATATAATGTACATTACAATATAATGTACACTATGAATATCTTTATAATGCATTATACATAAAAGCTTATACAAAAAGTAATGTTACCAAATTATTTTGTTGAAATGTACAAGTCTTTACTGTCACTTTTGATCAATTTATATCCTTGTATTCAAATTGTTCCATGACCAAATCATCAATGTTCATATTATAACTAATATAACTATAACTTTTATAACTATATATAATTGTACATCAAAAAATGTCTCATTTTGTGCCTGTTTTTGTTTCTGCTCAGTACTAAAATAAACACTTCTACTTCTAAATAAATACTTTATTTCTAAGCTAACTCTTGAATGCAGCAAAACTGAGAACCCCATTAAGTCTCTTGAGCTCTGTAAGAGCAACTTCTGAGCAATACAGTCTGTCACTCTAAAGGCTGCTGTGGGATTATTAGACAGTATTTGAAATTATGACGATGTTTATGTTTGCTACAGGACCCTTCGAGGAACCACAAATCATACCGAGACCTTCTAGCAAGCCTGAGAGCCCCACTCATACCCTTCACTCCACTGCTGCTAAAGGGTGAGTGTCCCACATGTACAGTAGCACCAGTGTGCTCTCAATCTCTACCTTCAGCTGTTGTCCATATGTGTTCCTATAAAGTCGCCTCCTGCCGCGGCTGACTCTGTGATCTGAAGTGGGTCTGAAAGGCCCCGCCTCATTAATTACCGCCCCTCTGTTCTGCAGCTCTTTACATGCAGGACTGCAGACCCCCTGCAGCCAAACATACACCAGAGATCAGCATGCATGCAAACACATTAGTGATACACACAAACACGTGTATTTATGATGGGACTTATATTGTTGTTGTTTTTTTTATTGAGCTAATGATATTTTCTATTCTCTAAGCCTAAATTTAACCATTAAAGAAACATTTTTGCATTTTTAGATTGTCATTAAGACATTATTTAGCTTCTTTGTGGGTTTCCTTGTGGACCCACAATATAGGAGTTCTGTCATTTTACAAAGCTTAAGGGGATATTTGGTCCCCACAATAAAAGCAAAACCTGACCCACACTTTGTTGCTGCGATTCATTAAAAAGTTTCATTATATGCACACGTTGTTGCCTGAAAAACACACACACATATAATTACACAAAGGTCTCATAATGGAGGCTCAAGGCACATTTTCTCAAACAGTAATGGCTAAAACAGGACGTGTATTGACACATTTTAGCACCTTTTTTATTACAATCTTTCTCTTTCATTCTTTTTTTTAATGTTTTTGAAAGACGTGCTCACCAAGACTGCATTTATTTGATTAAAAATACAGTAAAAACAGTAATATTGTTAAATATTATTACAATTTAAAGTAATTGTTTTCTATATTAATATATTTTAAAATTTAATTTATTCCCGTGATGTCAAAGCTTAATTTTCAGCATCATTACTTCAGTCTTCAGTGTCACATGATCCTTCAGAAATCATAATAATATGATGATTGCTGCTCATGAAACATTTCTGATTATTATCAATGTTGAAAACAGTTGTGCTGCTTAATATCGTAATACGTTTTTTTCTCTTTGATAAATAGAGTTAAAAAAACAGCATTTATTTCAAATAGAAATATAGAATATATTTGATATATTATATGCAGTATATATAATGATGATATATAAACTACTGTATGAGCTTCTCAAATTTGCTTTCTTTCCCCCTTCAGATTTTAAAACCATACTTGCACACACACACACACACACCTTTAAATATATGCTCATCCACATTTCTACACACATTCATACGCACAGCTGTTATATTCCTGTCCCATCTGTGCTCTCTCATGTCTGTAGTCTCTCTCCATGTCTTTTCACTCTCTGTCTCCTTCCCTGTAGGTGCTCATGACTCAAGCCTGTCAGGATCAGTTGAGCATCAAAGTCTTTGCTGAGCATTGCTTTGCGTTTCAGTGTGACACACATTAGATGACTCCATCACGAGACACACAGGCTTCAGAATACAAAACACAGGCTTTACAATTATTAAAAACAGGCTCAAGAACAATGAACACAGGACCAGTAACTTGAAAAGTCAAAGCAAACTGATTCATTTGGATGAACAAAACACTGAGTTTCCTCACAGCATTTTAATATTCAACAGGGATTCGTCAAATTGATCAAAAGTGACAGTAAAGGCATTTATAAAAGCTTTCTATTTCAAATAAAAGCTATTCTTTTAAACTTTCGATTCATCAAATAATTCTGATAAAAATATACGCACCTTGATATTTTTTCACAAAAATATTAAGCAGCTGTTTTCAAATGTTTTCAACATTGATAACGTGACACTGAAGACTGGTCACTGGAGTAATGGCTGCTGAAAATTCAGCTTTGACATCACAGGAATAAATATTCAAGTAGAAAACAATTATTATTGTTATCCGAAACAAAAACTATTAAAAACCTGAAATATAAAAAAAATATATTAGATGAGAAAATTAAACAAAAAAAAACCTTAAACAAAACCAAATTTGAAATGTAGCAACAAACTGAAAAGTTGAGGTGCTAAAATGAGAAAAACGGAAATAAATCTAAAGCTATAAAGCTATAAAAAAATATTTTTAAAAATCATAAAAAAGACTAAAGCACAAAACGAAATTACTTTAAAAAACAAAACAAAAATTAAAATGAAAACTGAAAATATAAATACTAAATCAAAATATTAATAAATAGTATATAAATAATATTAAACATTACAGTACATTGACTTACATTTGTCTGTCAAATACAAATTAATTAGCACATTATTTTTCATATCTCAACTGGGGAATTAAACCATTATTATCACTATTATTATTATTATTATTATTAATATTATTATTGCCTGGGAACCCTATTGGAACTGCTCATTTTATTATTATTATTGTTATTATTATTACAGATATTGTATACAATATTAATTCTTTTTTATCATTTTTTATTGAAAGCCTTTTTTAACAATGGCAATAAAGCTTCTTAAATCTTGAGAAAGACAGAAGGAGAGAAAGAGGAGTAGGAGTTCATCACGCTTCACCTCCTGACCTGCTTCTCTGAGGCCGTTTTAACAAAAAGCCAAACATTGAAAATGCAACACGTGTCATATTTCGCCCTGCCATCACAAAGAAACATCCCAAACGACCTCTTCATCTTTCCTTCGAAGGTCAAAATTTTAGCCCCTACTGTGTAGTCTGAAATCTCCACCCAATTAATTTGAGAAGATTTTTTAACATATTATTCATCTAAATTCATGGTGAAGATAAAACGTGGCTTCTGTCCTCAGGCATAAAGCATAATCAGCATAACCTAATTCAATGGAGGACATGCCAAATGCATTCATATTACACATGAACATACATACACGACTCCTGCTGTATTCACATTGAAAGGATTTCAGATCAGACAACATTTCTGGACACAAATAACACTGTCTTTCATCTGCTAACATCATTCTAACATCTTTATCCCAGAAGACACATGACAATTTACACTTTCATAGCTCCTGCAGAGCATCTATGAAAAACAGTGTTTAAATCCGTTAAACACCAGGGATTCTCCACCATCAGACTACAGATGAAGCCATGCTACACTGTAAAAAAAAAAATATATATATTGTTGCAATTAGCTATCACAACTTAAAAATTAGCGTCAGAATAGTTTTCCCGGATTTAATTCAAATATACAAGTTGTCGCTTAACACAACTTCACTTTTTAAGTTGACTAAACTTAAAATTTTAAGGCAGCACGAACACTAGGTTGAAACAAAATGTTTTAGTCTAACCTCAGAACAAAATGAATACATTTTAACTTGTTATAAAATAAAAGGAACATCAAATTAAGATGTAAGGTGTAATCAAGAAAAAAACATTGTGCAAAATTACAAAAATATGGATGAATGATGTTTGAGAGGTAACGCGCCTTATTCTTACCATATGAGTAGCGACAGGTCAGCATTACAAACCTTATAAATGATTTTACGAGATTTTTCTAAATGTTTGGACTCAGACACATTGCATTGTGGGCAACAGTCCCTGAGCAATAAACTGGCTGTATACTGTAAATTTGGCAAATATTGTCAGTAATCCTTGTATTACAAATCTATTAGGAAAAAAACTTACTGAAAACATGTTACTATTCAATATACTGTTACAATATACTATTCAATACAATATACTATTCATTTCAGAAAGTGTAAAACATGCTAACTCAGTTTTAGCAACAATAACCAATAATCGAAAGGAAAATACCAATCTAAGAAACTTTGATTGTCCTGCATTACGTTAGTTATGTTTCATTCAAATAACTCTTTTGAACTGATTCGTTTAAATGATTCATTTGAATCGATTTGCAAATCACTCAGATTAAAAGAGAACTTTGTTTGGGATTAACGTATATTCTACCGTTTGGTAAGATTTTTAAAAAACGTTTTTAACAGAAGTCTCTTATTGCTCATCAAAGCTGCATTTATTTGATCAAACATACAGTAATATTGTAAAATAGTATTAAACAACATTGTTCTATGCACCTCCTTAAATTCAAACTGGTCTCAGTTATCAACAAAAACACCATATAGTAGGTCTGCACAGTTCACTACTTGTGAAACGTGCAGACAGAGAGTGAGCTGACGCTGAACTGCAGGGCTCAAACAGTCGTGTGAAACTGTACGCCTGCAGATAATGACTTTTATTAGCCGATATGTTGGTGCACGGCCTCACTCTCTCTTTACTCAATCATCTGTATTCAGTACACTCATCCTGACAGAATGTAGTGTCTCTAACATTCTCCTTTCCTCTCATGTTACCTGTCTCTCTCTCTTTTTTCACCAGACCTGGCCCGGGTACTGACAGATCACCCATCATGACATGATGACTGTTCACTTCTCCTTCTCGCTGGCTTTCTCATTCTCTCTCTCTTTCTCTTTTCTTGCGTGTGAACGTCAAGCTTCAGTTCAGCTCAGCCAGAAAGAAGATGCCTGGCTGAACGAGTGATGGCATGATGACATGTCATTACATAACCGTTCCCTTTATTATGCATTCACTCTCTCTCTCTCTCTCTCTCTCTCTCTCTTTCTCTCTCTGCAGATCTGACCTTCCTTCATGAGAGCTGTAAGACTTTCCATGGGGAGCTGGTTAATTTTGAAAAGATGGTGAGTTGGCACATATAATGGAAGTAATGATGTGCAAACATTAATGTATACACATATTTGCCTAGCTAACTAAAGGAGGACATACCACAGAATTCTGTTAAGTTTAAAAAAAAAGCTTTTTTCAGGATTTTCCCAGACCCGAAAATGCTAGTTAATGTTATTGCATTGGACTAGAAATTTACTGACTTTACTTACCCAGAGTCTAACAACTTCCCAAAATGTTTGATACTTTTTGTAATTTTTTTTGTGTTTTTTCCCCACATTGTAACACTTGTGATGTTCCTGGTCAAAAATGACCGGCCTACAAAAAATTGCTTATAAATCTCTCATTATGCTACATCATCACCAAATATTGGATTCAATATTTTTGCCAACTTGTTTTCTTTAAGTTGGTACAGGTTTTATATTTCTTTTTGGAATTGATCGATCGTAGGCCTTATTTATCTGAGCTTATGTACCTCAGTTTTTGAGTGGAATTGTGGATAACTTTTGTCAATTTTACATAAAATATAAAAAAATTTGCACTGTTTATCACACTAGTGTGCTTTACTGTTTAACCAGGAATTTAGTTTTGAGTCACACTTGTGGTGTTCACGGTCAAAAATCACCGGCCTACAAAAACCCCCCCCAAAAAACGTATAAATCTTGTTATGCTATTTTACCACCAAATATTGGATTCAATCTTTTTTGTCAACTGGTTTTCTTTAAATTAGGACAGGTTTTGTATTTATTTTTGAAACTGATTGATCATAGGCCTCAGTGATCTGAGCTAAAATTGATTGAAAATAACCGCCCATTGAAAATGAATGGGGGAGTCGAAAATCAGAGAAACAATTAGTGTTCAGGAGCGTGTTCATCATGTTCATGTTCACATATGTACATGTGGGCTTGCAAGGCCTCGAACCTGTGCATGTGTGGATACATGCACACTCGTGCATCCGCGCACATATACACGTTCATGTACACAAACAAGCTATTTTGAGTATTACAGGCTTTCTTTTTTACAGACATGAAATTTATCCTCAAATCAGTGAGTCCTACGATCAATCAGTTAAAAAAATTAATACAAAAGAAAACAAGTTGACAAAAAGATTGAATCCAATATTTGGTGATAAAATAGCATTACGAGTGATTTTTCTGTAGGCCGGTCATTTTTTACCGGGAACACCGCAAGTGTGACTTCATGTAATAAATAAAACCAAAATAAAACCATTTCAAAACAAATTTCCTGGTTAAACCTTATAGCACACTAGTATAATTTTTTCATATATTTTGTAAAATAGATAAAATTATCCACAAATAATGCCTTTTTCACTCAAAAATTGAGGAACTTAAGCTCAGATAAATAAGGCCTACGACTGATCAGTTCCAAAAATAAATACAACCACCTGTCCTAATTGAAAGAAAACAAGCTGACAAAAAGATTGAATCCAATATTTGGCGATAAGGTAGCATAAAGAGAGATTTATAAGCAATTTTTTGCAGGCCAGTCATTTTTGACTGGGAACATCACAAGTGTTATAGGGTTTTCAACACCGCACAAGGGTTAAGAATAGGATTAAGAATTGAGAACTGAAACTGTTTTCATTTTATTATTAAAAAAATAATGTAAGTAAATAATTTCCATGATTTTATGTCTGTATGGGCTCTTTTGACTTGGGACAGCAAGAAGCCGGTCAGTAACTGGTCAACCAATTCAATTACTTGAACTGATTTCAAAATTTCTGATGAGGATATAGTTGCCACGTACACACTGTGGTTAAATTCAGTTGTCAGTTCACCTTTTAGTGCTTAATCCAGTTTTGTTCACACACAGTTCAGTAATTTACAGAGTGACAACTGCGTTCTACAACCAAATTTACTCCCGAAAAATGACAACCGCATTACAGAAATTCTATGCAGTGTGTATGGACCTGAACTGAACAGCTAGTTGTTAATGACGTATTTAAATGCACATCAGAGATGTGTCTCTGTTCTGTATGAGTGCGGTGCGAGAAAATCACAAGGGGAAGAGGTATGAGCTTTTACTCATTTGTGTTTCCAAATCTTTCTAGAAAGAAAAACAGCGAACAAGAAAAAGCCCTATTATAAACCAAGATAAATCCAAATGCTTTATATTGAAAACAAGACCAAAATATCATGACCCATATCTGCCCACTTTAATATCCCTATAAAATTGATTGCTTTATTAACCAAACCCAAACAAGCTTAAAAGAGAATAGAATAAGTGTTCATGGCAACACATCAAGAGCACGCTCTGTGAAGCAGCCTTAAAACAGAAACAAAACATGACACCTCTCTAAACAGTGGTTGACCTAAAAATGCAGAACATAACAAGTCTTTGTTCGCTGTATTATTACTTTTGTCAAAAATAGTGATACCAATCACACAAGATGCTAGAACTTTGCTATAGTTACCATGCTGTCAATCAATGCAATTTCGACAGTGAGTCGTGTTCTGTACACACACACACACACACAGCGATAATTTATTGGACTCACTCCTGTATTTTAATACGGTTGTCACTCCTGAAACTGTACAGTGTGTACATGGCCAATAAGTGCACAGTAAAGCTTTCCAAACATTATGCATTCCTTTCCCCCACAAAATTACAAAAAGGATTGTTAAAAAGAATCTAATGAACTATATGAAGCCCTGATCGATACAAGATATCCTGTACAGCTAATTAGTAGCCACAAAAACATTATTTTGTCATTGTAAACCATTGTTGAATGAGTGTCAATCAAATCTCTGTCTCTTTTTCTCTACCAAGCACAAGGTGGCCGAGATGGTGCGAAGCATCAGGCGGTATAGGAGCACTCAGCTAGGTATGTGTATTTGTGCGCACACACAGACAGACAGACATTGGCCTGTCAAATAAGATTAGTGCAAAAGTAGAGCATGTCTCCACCCGCCAACATAACAACATACCTACATGCACACATACTTACACACACCTGTCTGAGTGGATTAGTTCTTGGAGACTGCTGCTCCACCCTGCCACAGCCCATCTGTTTAGGACAGCACAGCCCTCGGGGGCCACGAGCCACAGGGCACCACTTCAAACACACACACAAGCACATGCCCACAGCGTGTGTATACACAAACACATGCAACAGCTGGACGGCACTTCAAAACATTTATGCTCACAAACAGTATGATTTGCTGTTGTACATGTGTTTGCATGTGCATTATGAGTAACAACATCAATTATTGCAGTGTTGTTTTATGATTATTGAGATACTATTATAGTTTTTAGTATATCATTGTCATGCAAACGTACCCTTAGTTTTAGTTATTTTAAAGCTGCAGTCTGTTAACTTTAAAATCATTTTTTGAGCAAGTGTTCAAAACGATCTCCTTATCTTAGCCCGATTCACAACGGTAAGCTTGTAATAATGTTTTCTAATAAGAGCAGTACTGGTGGGTTCCTGCGGGAAATTTGAGCATGCAGCCGTTCGTCTTTGTGTCATTACACCACGTCTGTAAACAGAAAGAAGGAGTCCCAGCTAGTAGGCTATATCGTGTGAGGATGCTGCAGGTGGCAGATCCTTTTATTTAATCACCATTGGCAGCGCGATTTATTGTAATGCTTTTTTTCTCGGTTAGTCAGAACAATGTAGACATCCATCTAAACATCAGAACAATAGTCAGACATGTTACTTGTTCAGATGACATTTTCCGGTGAAAATTCTTATTTTGGTCATTCTTCCAAGACTACAATCTGTGATTCTGAAGTACAGTATCCACACCGGTGTGTTGACTGACAGCAAACATTCGATTCATCCGTGCTGATGCACAACCCACGTAAAGATGATAATTCCGCAAATAACTGCAATTGCAGGTTTCAAACAGAGATGGCGACAAAGAGGCTAAACTTACGGACTGCAGCTTTAAACTAAATGAAAATGTGAAATGTTGCTTTGGTGGCTAGCTGAAATAAAATAAATTAATACATTTGTTTATATATTATTTTATTTCAGGTAATGAAAATGTTATTTATGGTTTAAGGGGCCATTCATACAACACCATTGTCAACTAAAAACAAAACTTTTTATGCGTTTTGGTCGTTCATTTACACGACAACGGAGTTTTGGGGACCTGAAAATGCAAACTTTTGAAAATGTGTTTCAAAGTGCAAGATTTTTTTTTTTAAATGATACCGTTATCGTCTCAGTGTGAACTACAAAAACATGAATTTGTGAAAATGGTGACGTCATGCGCATGCGTATTACGTGTTCAGTCTATAGGCACTTAGTGTTTATTTATAAATTCACCGCCAACTACTGGCCTGGCAGAAGAATATAGCATTTTTAGTTGTTTTCGTGGATCCGTGTGAACGCGGATCGTTTTGACAACATTGTCGTCTGTACGCAAAAAACGCAAAGGAAAAACTTTTAGTTTTTAGTACAACGTTGTCGTTTAAACCTACCCTTAGTTTTAATTAGCTATAATAACCCTGCATTATTTGTGTTGATATACTGTCATTGGGTGTTCAAAATATGGACTAGGTGTCTTTTTGTGCTGAACTTTTTTGAGCTCTTTTACTCTTGGGTTTTCTTGAAGCTTAGAATATTTGAATGTCAGTTTCTATTTTACAGTTATTTTAGGAGATTCACTGCTTTGGAATCTTGACTCCCTAGATTCAAATCTTAACAATCACACAAATAAAACAGTTTCTATGGTAAGCATGACATTCTGTGAGGTTGAGAAGTCGTGACTCTGCACGCACCCACACAGCTTTCGATTGGCCTCATGCATCATCTGGCGTGTCTTTAAAGAGCATCTGCACCATCACACCCTGCAAAAGATTTATTTTCCTTCCTCTCCATGTGACTGTTTGTTTTGAGGTTGTCATGCATAATTGTATCATTATCAAGATCATTTTAAACCACCATTGCTAAGATCATCAAGTGGTAAACACAAAAACAAACAGATGTGGTTGAGGTAATGGCTTCAAAGATGATTTATTATTTAAAAAGAGATTTGGATGAGATTTGTGTATCTTTTTGTAGACTTCCCTATAAAATATTTTTATTTTCTGAAAAATAATAGTGATTGAATTTTTATTAGCGAATAGTACTATAATCATCCATTAAAGGGATAGTTCAACCAAAAATGAAAATTCTGTCATCATTTACTCCCCCTCAAGTTGTTCCAAAATACTATGGCAGTCAGTGGGGGCGAGATCTACTTGGTTACAAACATTCTTCAAAATATCTTCCTTTGTATTCAGCAGACCAAAGAAATTTATACAGGTTTGGAACAACTTGAGGGTGAGTAAATGAAGACAGAATTTTTTTTTTGGGGCCATTAAGTTTTTTTTTCCCACTTATTTATATTTGACTAATCTCAATAGACCAACTGGAGATGTGACAGGAAGTCATAGCAAAAACTGGCTATGAGGAAATGTCATGAGCCAGATTTCAACACATGAGCAAGACACGAATTGTCTGACTTTCGTTTGATATTGCAATTTTATTTATTTGTTAATGACAATTGCAAACTAGCTTGTAACATATCAAAACTGCTACATTTTATGCAGTTCTTGTTAATATCAGAGATATAAGAGGAGAAAGTGAAAAATGTAATATCATCATAATCTAATATCATCAAATATCATAACAATATGGCACTCGCCTTTTAATAGAGGCATTTTTTTTTCTAGAATGCACATTAGCCTTTCGAGCCTAAAAATATAGATTTGAGCTGAAGAAAGGAAAAAAAAATTATGATATAGATTTTGGTTCCCATTCAAGTATATAGGAACTACTTGTATACAAGTGTTCAAAAGTTTGGGGTCTGAAAAAATATTTAGTTAAAAATAAATTAATGCTTTAATTTAGCGAAGATGCATTAAATTGCTCAATAGTGACTGAAAAGCGATTGAAAAAAATGTTTCAGTTTCCACAAAAATATTAAGCAGCACAACTGTTTTCAACATTGATAATAATAAATGTTTCTTGAGCATCAAATCATCATATTAGAATGATTTCTAAAGGATCATGTGACACTGAAGACTGNCTGGTCAGCGCAGGACCGCAGAATACGGCCGGAAATCCCATCAGGTCCGGCTGCTTTCCTGACGTTCACTCGCTTTAGAGCCCTCCTAACCTCGTCCAATATTACTGTTTTACTGTTTTTTTGATCCAATAAATGCAGTCCTGGTGAGCATAAGTGACTTTTTTCCATTTACAAAACATTTCAAAATCTTACCAGCCCCAATGTTTTAAACGGAAGTGTATTTATTGCCAATATGGCCCCCGAGGGAAGCGACTTACCTTAAAGGGTCTTTTTTTAATGTTGCATCATAGTTTAGGAGCACTATAACTCAGCTCCGGTTTTGAAATGAATCACTAAGAAAATAAGTAACCCCTTTCAGCTATTATTATTTTATCAGCGCTTTGTACTCTTCTGTAGTTGCTGTACATTGTGTCCAGTTTGTCAGGCTCTGATGCCAGCCTATTGAAGTCGAGCAGCAGGTATCGTGCGTCAGGGCACTTATTTTCCTGTCTCTTCCTCTGAATGAGGGCTGTAATTATCAGGGCTCATTCTCCCTCCGTCTACCTGAGCGGATTGCCCTCATCCATTTCCATTAGAGGGATTGATGCCCAGCCAAGCGTACAGCACTTTTTCAGTCTGGTGCTCTTTTTAAAACAATATGCACAGCAGAGAATTTCATTTAGATGCACCAAAAACAGCAGCCCATCATCATCATAATTGCACATTAAAAATTGTAAAAAAGCACTTTAAGATAGTATTTCATGAGACGCTGTTAATTTATGCTGGTGTTACGTGACATTCCATCTGTCGCCCACGAAACCGAACCCCATTTGCAATGACATTTCTATAGGGTGGCTGAGGCTCATTTGGTGACATGCCGAGGCCAGGGGGCATCCATTTCTATGGACAAATTGCAGCCATTGACATTTGTAAGACCATGCACAACTCCATTTCCCTTCGAGCGGGTTTGAACTTTGGGGGAGCTGCTCGGATGTGAGACTTAATGACTCTGTAATTGTCTCTAATGCGCTCCTGCTGTCAACGTGTCAAAGGAAGGATGCTGCAGCTCAAAGCGGATGATCTCAGATCAGTTCTGTGATCTGTTTTTACTGTTAGGGAAGAAAAATCACCAAGGAAATTATTTCAGAATCTCAAATGTGGCACCAAGACATTAATGAGATACTCAATTTCAGTTTGAAACTCTTTATAAAATTGCCCAAGACCAAATGATCTGGGGTCTGATATCTACATTTTGTGTTTATATCAAGTTCCTTTAGTAAACTTCTGAGAAAATCTGAGTTGCGTAATTTAAACATGATTAAATCTCCTGAGCTATGAAAAAGTTTTCCAAGATATTGCTAAATTTATCTTGTTAGTCAATATTTTTGTCTACTAAAATATATTTGAACATCCTAAGCATAAGTTTAATGTACACTACTGTTCAAAATGCTTTTGAAAGAGGTCTCTTATACTGACCAAGGCTGCATTTATTTGATTAAAAATACAGTAAAATAGTAATATTTAGAAATTTATGCTAATACACATATTAAAAAAATCATTTCATTTTAAATTTTGGCACATATTTTGTAGAAAATGCCTTCTATAGACTTCGATGTAGGCGGAGTGACCGTTTTCTTCTTGAGAGCAGAAAGGGCGACGTGCAGCTATTCATAGCTACTGAAAGAGCTGCTTTCCTTTCTCTCTCTCGCTCTCTGTTCTTGCGGTCTTTTTTTCCGCTCACTTTCTTTTTGAAAAGTGTGGCTTAGCAAAAGATGCTGCTGTGAGTGTAAAGTCAGGTCAACTGGACATGAGCGTTTGTGAGCACGTGCATGCCGGTATCTCAGCTCTACCACGCCACCATGTGACCAGCCACAGTATCATGTTTTGCAAAAGAGCAGGTTGATGCTGTTTACCAGCTTTCATTTTTTTGCAACCTTGTTCTCAAAATATGTTTAAATATGGTTTAAAATGTCGATTGACAATAATAAGAACCATTATTATTAACGGAGCACCAATAATAGAGCATCAAATCATCATATTAGAATGATTTCTGAAGGATCATGTGACACTGAAGACTGGAGTAATGATGCTGAAAATTCAGCTTTACCATCACAGAAAAAATTACATTTTAAAATATATTCAAATTGAAAACAGTTAACTGACACCGTAAAAATATTTCACAATATTACTGTTTTGATCAAATAAATTCAGCCTTGGTGAGCATAAGAGACTTTATTCAAAAACATAAAAAAAACAAAATCTTTATTCCCAACTTTTGACCTCCAGATTTGACAACTTCTGTCTGTTTCTTTGGATTTCTTTCTTCCTGTGCCTTTAATTGTTTTCTTTTTCTTTCTTTCTTTCTCACAGTGATGGAGGCCGAGCCGTCCCCATCTCACCTCCAGACGAAAGCATATGTTCGTCAGCTGCAGGTCATCGACAATCAGAACCTGCTTTTTGAGATGTCCAGCAAGCTGGAGCCAAAAGACATGTGAAGGGACCAAGCGTACCTACAAGCCATATCTACAAAACCTCTTGTTCCCCCAATAAACCCAGACACCCAACCCTTCATTCTCCATTGTCGCAGATTAACCCAGCTGGGCTGTCAATCATCTCAGGCTCCGCCTCCGAATCATTGAACGAGGACATTTGTTCATGAAAATGGTGTGAATTGTGCTTTGAGTGATTCTGTGTCGATGTTAATTATGACCACGCGTAGGAATCTGGATTCATTTCTAACTTTATTTTTTTTCGCTGTTCACGACTGAAGGGAAACCTGTCCTGATTGCACTGCCATCAGTTGAACTGAACCAAACCGGAATAAGCTTAATGCGTACAACTTTTCATCTGGGCCTTCAGAGAAACAGACTGCATTTTGGCCATTCATTACCCTAAAATACATGAGACAATCTGACCTCTTGAACTCTGACCTCTGGTCTTCCCTCTTCCCCTGCCAACACTGGCACTTACTGCAGCCCTGTGTGTAACTTGGCTGCAGTCGTTAGATCTTAGTGTTCTGAACAATATGGATCCCCAGCCATCAAATGAGTCCTGAATCCAAGACCAGCTTCAACGTGCAGGATGTTTTCATAAATAACCCGAATAATGATGAAAATCATAATCTAGAAGAAATTCACTTTAACTGGACATTAAAGTGAATGTACAGGAACTCGTTTACTGCAAAAAAATGGATTATATCAATATTTCTGTCTTGTTTTTTCAAGAAAAATAATTTTCTTGAAACAAAATTGCATAAAAATAATAATATTTAAACATTTAATAATTCTAATATACTTAATATAGATTTTAAATATTATATATAAAGAACACTACATTTTGTTAGATTTGTACTTATAAAAAGAAAAATGAGTATAAAAACTATTGTGTGTATACTCTGTAAACAAATTTTAATATGCAATTTTGTTTCTCAAATCAAATTTGTTTCAATGTTTAGAAATTAGTTCTGAAAAACAAGCAAAACTATTGATATTTTTTTTTTTTTGCTGTTTTTAAGCCAAATTTAACTTAACAAATAGTACCAGACCAAAATGAAAAAAAGACCAAATGCAGTATTTTATCTTATGTTTGGACAGAACCACTTATACCGCGTTATGTTAATATGCCGTTAATATAGTTCCTGATGGCCCAGCTTCGTTTCTAGTCAAGCTTTATTTGGTCAAGCACTTGTTTTCAGTATGCCCTTGTGTTATGTTGAAAGGGCCAATGGTAAAGTTAATTCTCATGACTGGAAAAGTGTTTATTTGCACCCAAGTTTACTCCTGAACGACCCCAATCTAATTAGTCAAAAGGGGCTCTGAGCAGGCCTCTGTACGGGATGACTAGTCTTGGATTGGACTCTATCAGGATCTCCTCCTGAGGTCATATAAGGGACAGCCTGTAAGGCTGCACTGTACATATGTCATGTAAATAGCAAAATAAATATGAATATGATTCTATTTTATGTAAGAGCTATGAGATGGACTCTCAAGAAGAATATTTGTTTTGTAAATCTAAGAAAAAAAGTATGTGTACAGTTTAAAAGGAGACAACCCGGACAGAGTCTGTGGTTTGCGATGAAAGAATTGTATAGCATATTTACTGGTTTTGTTGTTTCGGTTTGATATCATTTCTTATCCATTACAGATGACTTGTACATATCCTCTGTTTTGGTTGCATAGATTTTTTGCATTGTCTGTCTGCAATGGATGAATTGTACAGCATGTAGTTGGTTTAGTTGGATTTTGCTGTTTTTATTTGGTAAAAGTTTCTCATTTTGTTTTTATTTGATCTTTTTAAAGCGGGTATTCTATTGTTGTTTTTGGTTTTGTACAGAAGTCCGTGTTTACAGTGCGATTCTCTGAAACTCAGACATGTCCAATGAAAGACACGGAGGGCGGGGCAGGCGATACTGCCCCGCCCCCTTTTATTGACATGAGTCAAAGATGCATCTAAAATAAAGCCTCTTGTGATGAGCACTCGAGACGCTCTGCCTCAGTGTTTATGTGGTGCAATAATGGTGTTGAATTTTATATTGCTTAAAACCACAAAGCTTTCTGGGTGACAAAATGTCAGGGATTTTAAAATTATGATTCGCAAACCTTGACATTATTATGAATTATCAATTAGCACTCTCAAACTTAAAGGATCATGTTAGTACCCTCGGTTCATTTTGAGTCAGGCAATACCAATTCAGTGATTTTTTTAACTAAAGACTTGCTCCCACTGAATCAATTAGAGAGCTCTTAAAGGGATAGTTCACCCAAAAATGAAAACTCTGGAAGAACCGGAGTGTGAATAAATAATGACAAAGTTTCTTTCTTCTGCTGAACACAAAAGAAGATATTTTGAAGATTATGAGTAACCAAATAGTTGATGGACCCCATTGACTTCCATAGTATGGAAAAAAATATTTTTCAAAATATCTTTCGTGTTCAGCTGATTTGGAAAAACTTGAGAGTGAATAAATGACAGAGTTTTCATTTTTGGGTGAACTATCCCTTTAAGGGCAGCAATTAGATAAGTCGAATCCAAACTGGCTTGTTCTTTGAAAGAATCGGCTCAAAAAATAAATTGATCTAGATTCGGACATCGCTACTCAAAGCGGGGTTTCTGCACAATAACAATGAACGCCACGTTTTTCCTCAAAATCCATAAAAAAATTGAGTAGGCCTAATTTCTGTGACAATAAGAAAACCTAGCAAAAATATATGTTCTAAGAATGATTTACTAATGTTCATTAAGTTATGAAAACGCCATTTTTGAATGTTCAGTTTTTATCATTTTGCTAACATAATGGGAATGTTACTTTTGGATGTTCTCGAAATCATCTCTAACATTAAAAAGCATAAGGCGAGCGTCCAGCTAAAATGTTGAGCACAGAGAAGCGTTCCATGAACGATGTGTAAATATCGTTTTTGTGATGTTCTAGACCTACTAACATTTCTGGAAGAACGTTTGCTCATAACTTTGAGAGAACCAGAACATTAGCCAAAGTTCTTAGAACGTTCCCTGTTAGTAGTTACAGCCCCAAATGGAATAGGCCTAGCAAAAATAATGACATTCCAAACATAGCCTACTGATATCCACAGAGGGCAGCGCATTATTCTTTCCCCGTCTTATTTTTATGATAGACAGAAAAATAATAATGCACGGCCCCTGTGGTCTTCTGTATGTTTGTATGAACCAGTCATATTTTGCCATATCGCTCGGTGCAACTAAAATGTCAAAGAAATAACACATTTCAACTCCACAAAACGTCATAGAAAATCACCGACTCAACAATGTCAAACCTGTTCGCACACTGACTTTCAAAACAGACAAAATTGCTGTTGCTCAGCACATTTCTGCATTTTATTATGACAGTACTTATGCAATTATTGAACATGATGACGCTTTTTTCACATGATTGACATCTTCCTCTTGTTCATGTGGTAGCAATTTACATGGCAGGGGTAAAAAGGAAATAAAACAGTACAGAGAAAATGGAGTCGAGTTCATAAAACAACTATAAAAATCAATGCCGTTCCTGCTTTATGTTAGGTGTCAGACAAATGTGCTAATGTCATAATTATGAATATTACAATCAAATTACAAGTTGTTGCATTTTTTTCTCCAATTAAGTTCCAAGCCCAGTTGAAAAAACAAGCATATGCTGGTTAGGTATGTTTTGAAGCATTGAAGCTGGTTAGAGCTGGTTTAAGCTGGTCAAGTGCTGGTTCTAAGCAACTAGCTCCAGCTCAGGACCAGCTTAGGACCAGCATAAACCAGCTCTAACCAGCTTCCATGCTTCAAAAGTAAGTTGATGCATGTTTAACGACACCACAACGTAACGTCTTTAAACATGTTATTCTGTACTCATTTTATTATTAGATTTTGATTTAAATACACTGTAGACACCAAAAATAAAGAGGAACCAACTATTACACCAGCAATTGAGGAGAGAAACACAGAGCTCTTTCCTGTACATGGAAGCAAATTCCTTTTATTAAAGGCAGCAGCTAAGCTAAGCTAAGCTAAAGTGTGAAATTTAAAAGCGTTAATAAGATTCAAAGTCGACCGTTTCCTTCATAACTCAGTTTGCTTGTTTCTACAGTGTAATGCACGGGGAAAATAAATGTTTCCATGTCTCAGCTGAATTGTGCCACCGTCTGGACATCCATACACATAAGCTCATCGTGTACTAGCCAGCACATTACAATAATAAATCCCAGCAAACAGAGGCTCGCAGTAAACAGAACTGTACACAGCAAATATGACCGTTTTGTTCCAATATCCTAGGTCCTTGTCAACCCCCCAGTGGGCTTCCTTACGGATGGGAAATCACGGTTTCCTTGACATTGTGCAAATAAAAGAAAAAAAGCCCTCAAAATGGGTCTATTTTTGAGATCTATATACATTTACCGCAGCGTCAATCATTGTATAATCCTTTCAATTCAATTCCTCAAATATGTTCTGCACTTGGTTGCCAGATAACACTTAAGTTTCAAGTCAGGGTTAAACAGTCAGCGAATTAAGAGCAGTAAAACTCAGATAATAGTCCCATAATTAATGGAGCGAGAATGATCGTTTCCAGTCAGTGCGTGTCCTCGCTTGCTTTTGGTGACTATTGACAAAGAAAGTCAGAAATAAACTCAAGTCTTATTTCGGTTTAGGATGACTGATGTACAAAATGTTTTAGACTTGCCCGCGGAATACGATTTCTAGAATAGGCTGTTCGTTGCATCGTTTTACAAAACTCTGTTTTGTCCTTTGTATTCTCAGTGTTACCCTGATGCTCATTTTCAACCAATGTAAAATGACCTGTAATATTTAAAAGAATGTATTAAAACTATATGAAATAAACAATCACATTAAAAGCTAAACACGTAAATACTTTCGGGGGGCGAAGGAATGGAAGAACTCAAATAGCTACTCCTGAGGGGTTTCAATACTGCACTGAGTTTTCCGACATTTGAAAAACAAACTTGATTCTCTTTAATTTATATGGTTGATGTGAGAGGCCCAGCAGTGAAGAGAACAGGCCAAAGCTATCCGACCGAACTATAATCTGCGCTTCACAGCACTCAGGTAATTTATTGAGTTTTAAGGGCCGTTCACACAGAAGACGTTCTTCAGTTTAAAACGTGAGCGGTAAGGCTGCGTCCGAAAGATAAAAAACACCCGGAGGTAAGAAGTCAACAAGGCACATCCAAATCCAATGATCGTCACATCCTGACTGATATCTTCAGCTGATCGATTTTTGAAGGCAGCATAGATGTATCCTTCACTACCTATGATATACCAAAATCCTGTGTGTTCCATTCAAGAAAATGAGTATTGTAGTAATTTTCTTAGTTATCACCAAAGCTGCATTTTGTTGTAGTACAGGTGTACTGGAGGGCCACTGTCCTGCAGAGTTTAGCTCCAACTTACCACAACACACCTACCTGGAGGTTTAAACCTTGATTAGCTGGTTCAGGTGTGTTTAATTGGGGTTGGAGCTAAACTCTGCAGGACAGTGGCCCTCCAGGAGCAGGATTGGACACCCCTGTTGTAGTCTGTCCTATATTGTGAGGTACCTTCGTGTGCAAACTCTGCCTGCAAAGCCATTGCCTGATAGGGCAGCGAGGCAAGCTTTCGGATGCACCCCTTTAGAAAAGAAAAGAACGCAGGGTCTCGAGACGCTTGACAGCTTAATTACTCACCCTCATGTTGTCCCAAACCCGTAAGACCTTCGTTTGTCTTCAGAACACAAATTAAGATATTTTTGATGAAATCCGAGGGTATCTGATCCACACATAGGCAGCAACGTCATTGCACTTTTTGAGGTCCAGAAAGGTATTAAAGACATCGTTAAAACCGTGGACGAGACTACAGTGGTTCAACCTTAATATTATGAAGCGACGAGAATTTGTGTTAATTTGTGTTCCGAAGACAAACGAAGGTCTTACGGGTTTGGAACGACATGAAGGTGAGTAATTAATGACCGAAATTTCATTTTTGGGTGAACTAACCCTTTAAAAACGGGACACTCGTGTGTGGAGCGGCAGCGGAGAAGCGAGACGGGCCAAAACGTTATTTTCTTACACAGACAAATAACGAAAAAGCAGCACTATAGAATGCAAAACGCGTTCTGTGTGAACCAGCGCTTACATTAATTGACGCACTGAATTGGATGCAAGAATTTACATAAGAATGGGGTTACGAAGATTTTACACCAAAATTACGCTTGTGTCTTATGAATAAGGATCAATATCTCTAACACACTAAACTGAGACCATTAAAGCCTCAAATTCCTACAATTGCTGTCAAAATTCCAGTTTTCCCAGGAGCACAATTAAAAAGAACACACATTTAAGACAAAAAAAAATAAAAAAGGACAAAAGTGGCTTATAACACCACAAAACAACTAAAGGGATATTCCACATCAATGTATATGGAATGATAATACTGAATCAATTCACGTCCAGTAGGACAGAGGAGAATGAAAGCCAACAGAGACATAAAACTTTAGGATTCTCCAGGACTCTCTGCAGTGCAGTCCAAGTGCTCTTACCGTGGTCCCTGGAGACCAATACATTGGAGTAAACACACTAAGAGTCTGCTTAAAACAGAGAGGGCTGGTGAAAGGTTTTGTATAGCAATTCAACAAGGCCATGTTTCTGATTGATTCAGAATTCTTACACTGTTACGTTACAGAGTCAGAAGACATTGCAGGGTTGACCGAGGCACATAAACACTGCCCTAACTAACCACAAGCACTGGAGTTTAAGCACAGGGTGATGTTTCTCCTGTGAAGAAACCATTACCCATAAGCCCCTATTCATTCTACACTTCCATAACCATATCTTTTATACAGAAAGCAAATATGAGAAGCTCCTGAATGCTAACTCTAAATGTCAAGATTACACTTTTCACACCCTGTTTTCCAATTTTGCCCTAAAAAGAAAAAGAAAAACTTGATACCATCTCTTTTGCCATGCAAAAATGGACTTTGACTATATTATTTGCCTAGATGTGAAAAAGCCCTTTCCCCATCTCCTCCCCCCAGCACATTGCTTAAGCGATTTTAATATTTAAATATATGCCAGAATATATACAAACAGTCCTCTTGTCAGTCACTGCTATACAGGCCGCCCTACACTTATTGAGGGTGCGTGTGGGCATCCGTGCCGTCTTTGTCCGGCAACTGTTTCGTTCTTCTCCTGCAAGCATGTGAGTGAACATTTATTAACGAAGAGGTTCTACATTCCTGCCGAGAGCAGAGAGGCTCATAATACCTTTAAGGGCGCTTAAAAAGAGAAGGAGAATATGAATAAATGACTATAAAAAGGGCCTCCTGATGGCTAGATGTCCCTCAGGCATCTGGTACAGTGATTTTGTCCCCTCTTTGTCCCCGGTAACATCCCCTCAGCATGTTTCCTGTAGTTCATCAGGTTCTTCAGGTCATGGAGGAAAAATGTGGTCGGAGGGTAGAGTGGGCGGAGTTGAAGGCGTTTCTGTCGTTCTCTCCGTCAGTTCCACAGTGGAGGGCTTACGAAGGCTCCAAGCTCTTCAGAGCGCCAACCTTTGACTCCAAGTCAGTAATCTGAGATGGAAACACATTGGAGTTCAGGCCAGTTACACTTAATATTTACATTTTTATAGATGTGGCAGATGCTTTTATTCCTAAATTATTTAAATACTGTTCAAAGGCTGCATTTATTTGATCAAAAACACAGTAAAAACAGTAATGTTGTGAAATATTATTACAATTTAAAGGGATAGTTCACCCAAAAAATGAAAATTATCCCATGATTTACCCACCCTTAAGCCATCCTATATGAGTATCTACTTTCAGACAGTCTGGATGGACGCATATTTTCGGGCTTCAACACTTTACACCCCATTCACTACCATTTTAAATCTTGGAAGAGCAAGGATATTTTTAAATATATCTCCAATTGTGTTTGTCTGAAAGAAGATAGACATATACACCTAGGATGGGTTGAGGGTTAGTAAATCATGGGACAATTTTCATTTGAACTATGGGTTCCCTTTAAAATAGCATTTTTCTCTTAATCTATTTTAAAATGTAATTTATTCCTGTGATATCATAGCTGAATTTTCAGCATGATTACTCCAGTCTCCAGTGTCACATGATCCTTCAGAAATCATTCTAATATGATGATGCTCAATAAACATTTCTTCTTTTTATTATCATTGCTGATAAACTGCGATACATTTTTTTCTGGATTCTTTGATGAACCGAAAGTTCAAAAATAGAAATCTTTTGTAACATTATGAAAGGTTTACTGTCAATTTTGATCAATTTAGTGTGTGCTGAATATAGGTTTACATTTCTCTCTCTCTCGCAAAAAAATAAATAAATAAAAAATTATTTCCAAACGCACCTTCTCCTGGAGATTTTCTGTCTCCACCTTGTGGCTGGCCTCTGACTCCTCTTGTGCTCTGCGCTGCGCAGTCTCCTTCTTCAAATACTCAATCTCTCTGCATTAGGACACACATATACACAACACAGTTTAAACCCTTTCGATAGGTCACATGAAGTTTTGTCTAAATCCTTCAATTACAAACCCCATGATTCATGCTTATTTTGTTTTGTAATCCTGATTAAAGTCATTATATTGAGTCTGACTCTTTATTATCCACAATTCCCCTGCACTCACTTCTGCTGGTACTCTTTGATGAGGCGTTTGGCTTTGCTGTACTTGCGCTCCAACGCCTGGTACTGCGTCTGCGTCTCTTTCAGGTGTTCATCCACTGCTTGGCACAAGCTCTGAGCCTCCATCCAATAGCCCTCCAACTTCTCCATCCGCTCCTTATTCTCTCTCACCGTCTGCTCCAACTGAGCCCTCTCCATCCGCCAGCGCAGCTTATCCTGCTCAGCGTGAGCCAGCTAGAGACAGAGAGACAGAGATCTTGTCACAAGGGTAAACAAAGGTTGTTTAAAGATCTCTTACAAATGTTTATTATTCTGAAACCTTAAATCTAAAGCAAGCAAACAAAGTCGTACCTTCCTCTTGAGCTGCTGGATCTCAGCCTGGGTCACAGCGTGTTTAATCTGGAGCTGGTGACAGAGATAGAGAGGGTACTGAAGCGTTAATGTACATAATGTACATTCTTCTTGATTATTGATTTCATATCTTACAGATATTTATGTCTACAAATCAATTCAATTAAAATTGAAATTTTATAACAATTTGGCCACTTTTAAGACTTATTTTAGTGATGCACAATACTGGTGACCATAATGATATAAACCAATATTAATATATATTTTTTTAAATTCCACAATATTGGAAGGAACAGATCATTTTAGGCCTTTTTTTTATTATTATTTTTAAATGTCACGTTTTTTAAGTTATCCATCTTTCCATCTGTTCATAACATTTTGCCATCTGAAATTTAGAATTATTAGAACGATTAGAATTTTAAGTGTGAATGCATTTTTTATTAACAAGTAAAAGATCAGATCTGTATATATATATATATATATATATGCATCTTATGGCTTATTGATTGTAATAAAAATATTGATTGCTGATTTATATCAACATTTAGACAGACAGACAGACAGATAGACAGATAGACAGATAGATAGATAGATAGATATCTTGTGTGTTCTACTGACCTCCTTAAACTTGTGAGCAAGTTTCTCTGGGTCCATCTCCACAGGAGAAAGCATGTCTTCATTCTCTGCCAGATCAAACACCTCGATGGCATTAGGAAACATGGGGCTCATCTCTTCTTCTTCATCTGTGGCATATTCACCTGTCTGAACATGGACAAGAAATAGAGAGAGACACATGTCTTTTTTAGTGCAACTGAGATTTGTATATCTGATATTAATCTTATTTTTATGGATTTTGAAGCAAAAGAAGTTTATGTATAGGACTTTGGGTATGTAACGGTCTGATCAGTGTGTTAATAACATTAACCACTAGATGTCAGAGTTAAGCTAGGCAGCAACCGATTGGATCAAGGGGAAAATGCATGCCAGGACACTGTAAAAAAAAAACAAAAAAAAAAACTGTGACTGGCCAACCACCATTTTGAATTGACTGTGCAGCTGCAGGAAGATGAAGTGAAGCCAGATAAAAATAAATTGAAAGAACTGCAACCACTTGATACATTGATGTGCCACATTTGAAGTGATTTTGGAGCTGTCAAGACCTTGGAGAATATATTGGACCTTAAATAAACATACACACATGCAAAAACAAAGTCTCATGTGTATTCCTGAGAAACTGCATGCCCCAACACATCTGAAATAAAACAACCAGCCTGTTCTCCACATCCCAAAACTGCAATTGCTCTTACCCCAAAAGCCCGTCGTACACCCCACACTCCCTAAAAGCCACTGCAAATACACCACTATTACAAACATCCTTTTAACAATGGACTTCCCCTGCAAGTTAGGACATGAGCAGGCTCTCGCACAATGACTTCCTGTCTGGATGAGTGAACAGTGTAAACTCTTATCAGGCAAACAGCCCCAGTTCACAACACATATGACAGAAATGCTTGGTGAACATCTCAGTTCCTCTGATGTAACGTTTTGTCCTTGTTAATAATGACCTTTATAATCTGTCTTATAAGTCTTATTAGTTTTCATTTAATTGTCTCATGTCACTGATAGGACTAATGACATTTCTGTTGAACAAAGTTTATAAAAATTGTAGAATGTAATATATATATATATGAAGACTTCAGATGCAAAAACCGTCTTGACATTTTTCTTTTAAATGAGCATTTTTATGTTTTTAATTTTACTCTTATCAGTGACATTTTTGAAAAGAAGGCATTCAGTAATTGACTATAACCTTTTCACTGCCATTAAAGTGAAATGTCTGAACCTAAACACTGTCAAACAAAAAACTAATTTAAAAGAAAAATGTCAGACCGACTTTGAGGCTTAGCATCTTGAAGTCTTCATATATTTAAAATTAACATTTAATTAAAAAACAAGTTTCAATTTTCTCAAATTACATGTTTAGACTTAAGAAATGTATGATTTATCTTCATTTACTTCAAATAGTTAAAGAAATTTATAATAAATACAATACATTTTATTAATTTAAATGATTTTAATGCACTTATTAATGTATTTTCTTTTAATCCAATAAATAATACAAGTGTGTAAGTTTGTCATTCGGTCTCCCTGGGTCCATGTGTCGGTTTGAACTCTGCCATGTGGGTGAGGCAGCAGACAAACTGTTTCGGCACTTCTCAAACATTAAGACAACATCAGACTGACGTGCGCTCAGTGTTGCGGAGGAGAACACGCTGAGAGGGCACTGAGTTGGCAAAAGAAGCTGCAAGACGCACTGTGATGGAATTCTGCCCAACCAAAGATCTCCAAGAATATCAAATGTGAGAACTGTGAATCTTTAACATCTGAATTAATAATCAATTCCCTCCACACCATGGCAATGTGGGCAGGTGTGGAAGACAATTATGAGACATGTACAGGATGTACAGGTTGAAGCAATGAATGCAGTGCTTCAAAACAGAGCTAATTATTGTTTTTTCATGATTCTTGAAAGAGAATTGATGAAGGAATGTTGACATCCTTTTTTCCACTGCATTCAACCAAAATCACTTCTAATAACCTGTCATTAAGGAGTACAGCAAGATGAATGCAATTAGAATATATTAGCTGTTGAAAAAAAACCAAAACATTTATTTTAATTTAACATGATTTATGTGTTTTGAGCATTTTAAACGTGTCATAAAAACTGAATACCTCAGGTGTGTTGATGCATTGCCAAGAACAAGGTCAAATACCATTCCCCCATAAATCTGTCACATACTCAAGTGAAAATTATATGTTTGAGATTGAAAAACATGCTGTTGCAGAAAACTAAATTTATATGATTACAGTCCCTGAAGTAAAAACAAACAAACTGTCTGAAATTAGTCACTTGACTCTTCACCTCTTACTAGCTTTCACTGAATGTGTGTAATATTTACAGTATTTGTTGTGTTAAAGCTGCAGTCTGTAAGTTTTGCCTCTGTCGCCATCTCTGTTTGAAACCTGCAAGTTATTTGCGGAATTATTATCTTTACGTGGGTTGTGCATCAGCACGGCTCCTCATCGCGGATGAATCTAATGTTTGCTGTCAGTCAACACACCGCTGTGGATACTGTACTTCAGAATCACAGATTGTAGTCTTGGAAGAATGACCAAAATAAGAATTTTCACTGGAAAATGTCATCTGAACAAGTAACAAATCTGCCAACAAATCTTTGTTCTGACCAACTGAAAAAAAAAAAAAAGCATTACAATAAATCGCATTGCCAATGGTGATTAAATCTAATGATCGCTTAGCTCGGATCGCATCAAACCGTGCAAATTATTATTATTGCTATGCTTTGTTCTCAAATTGTTAATGTTAACAACATCAGCATTGCATGACGTGTGTATTTAGTGTGTATTAGCGTTACCTGTAGATTTCAATTTCTGTAGCCACTCCACAGTCCGAAGTCTTTTGCTTTTGACTATTGTCGCTGATGATTGTCATTTGGACCTATCTGGATTACAATCCACCATCAAAATTATAAGTTTAATTATTGCAGCTGGTGTGAGAAAAGGCTATAAATGATCCGCTACAAGCAGCATCCTCACATGCCATATAGCCAACTAGTGGGACTCCTTCTTTATGTAAACAGACATGACATAATGACGCAAAGACAAATGGCGGCATGCTCGAATGTCCTGCGGAAACCCACCACCAGTACCGCTCGAATTAGAAAACATTATTACAAGCTTACCGTTGTTTACAGGGCTAAGGTTAGGAGATAGTTTTGAACACTGTCTGGTTATGTACTTGCTCAAAAATTGATTTTGGATAATCTTTAACCAAAAAAAGTTACAGACTGCAGCTTTAAGCATTTCTTAAAATTGAAGGTTTCTCCTTTCCACCCACTATTTACTTGTGAATATGAAGTATTACAGAACAAATTACAAACTTCAATGTGGTTGTTTAAAATTCAAGAGAAAATACAAACTGAGTCTCCTAAACCCCACTCATCCCAATATGTTGAGAAACAGATGGCAGCTGACAAGGCTGTGACGAAGACAGTTCTACAGTAATCTTGTGTCCGTATTCAGAAAGAAAGCCTCTGACCGTCAGTGCCATCAGCAAATGTTACATAAAAGTATGACACACACTGACTGGGATTTCCAGACTAATTTATGAAATCTGAGGCACAAAAAAAGGAGTATCATATGCAATGCATAGGGGTGCCACTGGGGCAGTCGTGGCCTAATGGATAGAGAGTCGGACTTGTAACCCAAAGGTCATGGGTTCGAGTCTCAGGTCCGGCAGGGATTGTCGGTGAGGGGAGTGAATGTCCAGCGCTCTCCCCACCCTCAATACCACGACTGAGGTGAGACCCTTGAGCAAGGCACCGTACCCCCAATTGCTCCCCGGGCGCCGCAGCAATGGCTGCTCACTGCTCCGGGT
The DNA here is from genome assembly GCA_003731715.1 of Anabarilius grahami. Lineage (NCBI taxonomy): Eukaryota > Metazoa > Chordata > Actinopteri > Cypriniformes > Xenocyprididae > Anabarilius > Anabarilius grahami. The sequence continues at coordinate 1,313,654 of RJVU01078493.1, forward strand.
GTGTGTTCACGGTGTGTGTGTTCACTGCTGTGTGTGTGCGCACTTGGATGGGTTAAATGCAGAGCACAAATTCCGAGTATGGGTCACCATACTTGGCCACATGTCACTCCACTTCACTTCACTTCACTTCACTCAACTGGAGGCAAAATAATAGATTTACTAGATGATCTATAACATCCACAAATATCTAAAAGTAATTTTATACAACATGTTTGTATATGTAAATAATGTTTATTTTAAGAAAAGCTTATATAATAAAAAATATGCTTGTGTCAGTTTCACAGTCACTGGCAAAATATCTACTATAATATAATGAAATACTTGAAAATAGAAAGTAGGGCTGCACTTTTTGGGGAAAAACAAATTGCGATTTTTTTGGATAAAAATTGTGATTTAAAATGTGATTTTTAAAAAATCAAGGTTTTCTGTGCTTGTTTGTAGGGCTGCACAATTTGGACAAAATTTTGTGATTATATATCAATATGGCTATAAAATAATGCTAATAATATTAATAATTATTATAAGTTATTAATAAATAAAAATATAAAAATTACTTAAAAATTACAAATATTACTGTTGTAACATCACTTTATTTTACAAGTATAAAATTACACTACTTATATTTATGACTGTCTTGATTCTTCATTTTCAAACATTAAACTATCAAAATTGTATTTTAACGGAAAACCGCAGGGAGACCCAAAGCTTGAGATGCAGATGCAGAGATGGAGTTTGTGTGGCGCAGCATTTTTAGCGCATATGTATATAACTTTAAAATAAATAGTGATAGCCAGGTTTTTGAAAAAAAAAAAAATGTCCAAAACATGACTTCTACTCAATTTGCATTAGTCACAAATTGAAAAAGCTGACTGTTAAAGGCTCCACTGTGTTTCCTGTGAAGATTTACCTCTTCGTCCTCTTCCATGTAGGGGTTGTAGCGTTGCTCCATCATTTCTCTCTGCCATCTCTCCTGTTCCAGTGTCTGCTGGATCAGCTGGGCTACCTCACTCTGTTCCCCCGGCTTCTCTCGGCCAATCACAAACCTGCAACACAAACACCAGCCAATCAGTTGAGCATAAATATGACCTAGTGGACTAGCTGCCATTCCTGTACTGTTTTGAGGGGTGATGCTTAGTGAAAATATACTGTATACAGATTTACAGGAAAGAAAAGACCTGCAGTATAAAGCCTGCAAGGCCCTCAAAAACATCACCATCCTGATGTATGCCTTCAACTGTATCCTATTTAAAAGCGACTGATTGTCAATCGCCTCTGTGCTGAGGTATTCCACAAAAACAATAGTTATTATTAAACATGTTCTCTCCCACTGGGCTTAAGCCTCTTCTATTAATCACATTTTCCATTTCCCTGCACTACAATCACAGACCATCCAAGCTGAGCCAGGACAGATTAAGAGAAAACAGGACGCAGATGCGTGAGCTTGTTTGAACTGCCACAACTACCCAATCCCTCAACTTGATTGTCGATACAACCGCACAGGTCAAGTAACAGAAAGCAGCAATCTAGAGATGATAGTGAGTCAGTGAGTATCTGACAAAAGAGACAAGATAATGCTAGATTAACTAGAGGGAAATTAAGTTCTAATACACTAAAGCCTGAGGTCTACGTGAATTTTCGGCACTAACACATGTACAATGAAAGTTTGAATTGAGGCAGTGGAAATCATTCACTGAGTTTTAAATATCATACTACAATAATCTATAATGGTTTAAAAGGGGGGGGATTTGGCATTGTTTTGAATATTTTATCATTTTCGGTCATTGTTAGTTACAAACACTACTAAAGTTTGGGGTCAGTTAGATTTATTTTATTTTTTTTAAAGAAATTAATACTTTTATTTAGCAAGGACACAACAAATTGATCAGAAGTGACAGTAAAGACTTTGACATGGTTACAAAAATCTATTTCAAATAAAAAAAATTAAAAATCCAGACAAAATGCATCAGTTTCCAAAAAATACTAAGCAGCACAACTGTCGTAACATTGATAATAATGATAAATGTTTCTTGAGCAGCAAATCATCATATTAGAATGATTTCTGAAGGATCATGTGACACTGAAGACTGGAGTAATCATGCTGAAAATTCAGCTTTGACATCAGAGGGGTAAATTACACACACACACACACACACACACTAAAATAAAAAACAAATATTTTAAATTGTAATAATATTTCAAAATACTACTGATTTAACTGTATTTTTGATTAAAAAAAAAAGCAGCTTTGGTGAGAATAAGAGAAAAAATAAAAAATTAAATTTTTTTTAATCTGACCTGACTAAACCTTAAATTGCAAATTTGATCTCAAATGAAGTCGCTATGCAAATGTTGTTTTGTTTCCTTACTTGACAGTGCCACTGGTGTTCCTGAGGACAGATGCAGCAAAATTCTGGGTCACGCCAACCAGACTGGTTCCGTCCACCTCCACAATCAAGTCATTCACCTGGATCCTACAGAAGAGAAAAAGAACCAGGATAACAGCTCAGGGAGTGCATCAGTAAAATGGCTGGGCCTACATCTTTGGCCAAGTTCCTGATCAATCGCATCACTCTATGTGTAAAGAAACTGACATTGCCAAAAGATTAATTTATGCGGTCTGAAATAGACCTGAAAACTGACCAAAAGCAGCAGTGAATCAGTGCCCCACTTAACTAAACCACTTCTTGTATTTCAGGCCGTTAAAATGATCGATCGACACTCACAGTCACAAAACATGTCAAACTATCCAACCCCGTCCAAAACGGCCCGTAGCAGCCTGTTTGTCAAGGCAGCCGTAAGTTTGATTGACAGCAGAACCAATCAGGTGCCAGAAAGTGAGGATGAGGTCGTTTTTGAGTGCTAAAGTCAGTCCCATTCAATATCTAGGTGCTTGGAAAGACACACGTGGTTAGCATTGGCTTATTAGATTTGTATGTCTCCAGTGGCTTCTAGGTTTCTAACTGTCATGGCAAAATGCGAAGAAAGCCACTGCAATGCACCATGAACCTACTACTCAAGACCGGAGAGAAATAACTGACGTTATACATTTTTATTAAGAATCGTAACACTCGCTGAATCTCCTGTGATCTGAAGGATCGTCATGAGCAAAAGTGGGCTTCTCTAGACTGAATTACTGTTTTTTTTATAAACCTCTTGAGCTTGACAGGTAGAAGTAGCTTCTCCATGACCTCAATGACTCACTCCAGGGTCTGAAAAGCCCAGACACCTTTGCAAGATCAGATTCTACAGAATATAGATCAAAAAACTGCACCATCCTTCCCTTCATGCATGTGTGATGACTGAATTCTCAGTCAAGCATGATGAACTTCTGTTTTATAAAATAACAAAACCATGGACAATTATGGACACTACTTATTTTGACAAAAGCATAAATGTGGTCTCATATCAGTCTAAAAGCATCAGCATCACAGTTTCCAGTGCATGTCTAATGATTCCTATGTGACTTTGCCGTTTAATCCAATTTGCAGACTGAACTGATGAAAACAGATGTCCTGGTAGTACAGATGGACAGAAGGCAAAGGAATTCCACTCTCTTTTCACTCTTCATATTCGCTTAAATCCATATAAATCCCACTCGTGTCCAGTAATTATGTTGGCTTCTTAAACCGGCCGTGATTTGAGCGCCTCTTAAAGAGATAGAAGAATCGAAAGATCCATCAATCACCACAACAATTGTTTGTTACAGCGCTAAATACAAGAAATTCCTTCTTTCTTTCTTTATTTCTTTGCGGCCAAACAGACACGTGTGTTGGCTCTTTTTCCTCAGGCTGCCCATCGAGGCTTGTGCCAAGCCAACATCAAAGTTTACTTTATCTTCTAGTTCTCCTACTGACCTTTCGTCTCGGTGGGCAGCTCCTCCTTCCGTCACCGTCTTGACGAAGATTCCAAGTTTTTCTAGGCCCATGTCTGCGCCGGCACCCATCCCGATGATGCTGATTCCCAATCCATCTTTATCTGACCGGAAGGAATCACAGTGTTAATCATGACTAGTTCACATGTCTTGTAAATGAACACAACACCAAGTTTTAATATGCAGCATTTTTTTGTGAATAACAATTACATTTCAGCCTGTTCTACATACAAATTCATTGCACCATTTCTGAAGATGTGGAATATAACAGATGAGTCACATGAACTACTTTAGTGGTGTTTTTGATAGTGAGTAAATAATGACAGAAATCTTTAATCTTGACCATATCAAACTTTTAAGCAGGAAGACATCAAGTCTATAGGCTGCAATGCTGCAGAAATGACTGATTTAGTTATTTACCTAATAAGTCATATGATCAATATAGCAAAACAATCTTTAAATCAGTGTTGCTAACTAAAACTAAAGACTAAAACATTTTTTTTAAAGTGTTTAGCAATTAAAATAAAGCTGAAATAAAATAAAAACAAATGACTAAAATCTTAAAGAAAATTAGAAATGTAGCTAAATTAAAACTATATAGATATATATATATATAAAAATTTTTTTACAAAAACGTAAAAACTAAAATTGAAAATATAAATGGCAATTCAAAATATTAATAAATATTATAATAGTATATAAATAATAGTAAAATATACTAAAATAATGCTTTAAATCGTAAATGGGCACTTTAGAGAGGTTTAAGGCTTTTAGAAGCCAATAACTAAATATTGGGATAATGCGTTGGAATTAGTATGTGACTAATCCTGTGACTGTAAATCATTTGACCAGATTTTGAGATTATAATTATTTAGCAATTATAAACACTTCATATAATCCTCTTTAAATAATGATCTTGTTCCTAATCACTTAGTTCAGATTGATTGTAGCTTTAATTTTACCATTGAAATATAAAAACTACACTGCTGAACACAACTCCTCTATATCTACGCTGTGGTTTTTCATGTACGGTAGCTATGGTAAACACTTTAGAGAGAGGACTCGACCCCGCAGACTTTCTAATCAGCAAAAGCTGCTTACTTTACAGACCAAAACAAGCTGCTTCAGTCAGTTTGTTTAGAAACAGGAAGTTAAGGACCCTTAAGACAACATACCACACAGGCTCTAAAAACACACACGGCGGGTCACGTACCTTTTTCCAGCTCAACGGGGAATAGGTCCAATCTCTCCACCCTCTTCTCCAGCTCATACTCCGCCGAAGCCGCCATGGGGTCAACCTCATCATTGCGTCTGTCGTAGTCCTCATTCGAGTATGTTGTGAAAACCTGGGAAAACAAAAGTCACAAAGCTTGAGTAGAGTACAGCTAAGAAAAACAGCAAACATTTTATTTTTGCTTTTTTCTGCAAGAGATGTCGTAAGACATTCACACGGAGAGTAATGGAGCAGTGGACAATAACTGTAAGAATTACGAATTAATTAAAGGGATAGTTCACCCAAAAATGACATTTCTGTCATGATATACTCTCCCTCATGTCGTTCCAAAGCTGTATGACTTACTTTCTTCCGTTGAACACAAAAGAAGATATTTTTTAATAATGTTGGTAACCAGACAGCTGATGGTAGCAAAAAAAATACTATGGAAGTCAATGGCTACCATCAACTGTCTGGTTACCAACATTCTTCACAATATCTTCTTTAGTGTTCAAAAGAAGAAAGAAACTCATACAGGTTTGGAACGACACGAGGGAGAGTATATGATGACAGAAATTTCATTTTTGGGTGAACTATACCTTTAACATCGGCTGTCAGGAGACTTTAGATATACAAAGAAAGTCAAAGTCCCTTTCAAGGAAAGTTTGTTCACTCTGCGGCCATATTTGCAACGCCTCCGGGCAGCTATTTTGAGCATCCGAGACCAAGTCCTATCTATTTGGATGAGGGAATCCTGAAATCTCAAAAACTGCTTGCCGAACTCACAATTAAATAACATATTTCAAATCAGCAACAAAATCTGACATGAACTGACCCATTAATGTTGTTTCTTATGCTCAAATAGCATAAAAAAAAGAGCTTATTTTTCAGGCTAGATGAGCCAATGCGCATGTGCAATCCTAAACGCGAGTCTCAGGTTTCTATGGGAACCGGAGCTTCTAACGGCAGCTGCAGTGACACAATGACTTCATCAATTGGCTATTGGCTTTTTTACTTAGAAGGCGGGACATATTCCGCCATATTGCGTGTTGCGGTTTCTCCCATTCATAACTAATAGGAGTGAACCTTCCTTTTATATCTATAGTCTTTGAGACGGTGCACTCATATTACTCAGAATAGGAGAAAGTGCATCACGCAATATGGTGAAATAAGTCCCGCCTTCTAAATAAAAGAGCCAATCACCAATCGGTAAATCACTGTCACTGCAGCTGCCGTTATAACCTCCGATTTGTATAGAAACAGTCAGAGATGCGTGCTTATGACTGTACATGAGCATTGGCTGGTTTTTTCATGATTTGAGCGTTTAGAAATAAAATGTATGAGACTGTTGTTATCGGACTTCATTGGTCATTTTAAATATGAAATGTAATCGTTAGCTTGGTGAACAGCTTTGGAGAATTTGATGAGATAGGAGCTGTACTTGCATGACTGAAAGAGCTGCCCGAGAGGCACTTCAAAGATGGCCGCCGAGTGAAATGACTTGCCTTAAAGCAGGGGTGGGGAACGTTGATCCTGGAGAGCCAATTGTCCTCCAGAGTTTAGCTCCAACCCTAATTAAACACACCTGAAGCTAATCAAGGTCTTCAGGATTACTAAAGTTGCAGGCAGGTGACTGTTTTTTTTCAGAGTTGGAGCTAAACTCTGCAGGACAATGGCCCTCCAGGATCAACGTTCCCCACCCCTGCCTTAAAGGGACTTGGGTTCAGACACTGGCCACACATACATTGTCTATCAGTCAATCACCACAACAGGGTCTGCTATCTGCAGCACATCGAATCATTGGGCAACAATAGTTGGTACAAAAAATGAAGAACTCAATTTTCAAATGACTGTCAATGGAGAAAGAAGCAGGGTAAAGATGGTGTAGTTATGATATTTACCAGCAGGTGCTAACTGAAGCATGCTGCTGTAACCTGACAAACGATGTCAGACAGATGGAGTGTATGGGAGACAATCATTATTATACAGTTTCATTTGGTACCGCTAGTGGAAATTACACACCTTTGGGAAAACTGTCCAGAGCTTAAGTGATCTTCTTCACTGAAGATTATTTTTCTATAGCCCTGGGTGCCACTAAAGCAGCAGTTTTACAGCTACAGTCATGCATCATGTTCTCCGTCAGAGAGACCGGGGCCGTGAAACCACACAAGCATATGGGTGTATCACTTTGGGTTCATTTATAATAGTTGGAACAACAACGGTAAGCCTTGCTCCGGAAACAGAGTGCCATTCTATATAAAGCGCCACAGTTTACCCATGAGTCTTTAAGCAGCACTTGTGTACATCAGCTGAAAATCTTGTGGTAACAGCTTCCTGTTTAGAGTTGTGTTTGATCTAAGCTTGCTAAAGCTTCATGAAAGGGCAGCAGGATAGAGCAGAAAACAAGACGACACTTGTCATTTGAACCAGAGGCTGACGCTAACAAGTAAAAGTGAGTGAGTCATTTGAATCAATCTTTTAATAGATTTGTTCAAAAAAACACAACAAAAGAAGAATTCTGATGAGTGAATCACTGAAACATTCACTCATCGCAGTTGTTCAAAAACACTGATTCATTAAAGAACGAAACAGAATTATATATTCAACAGATTTGTTTACAAAAATATTGAATATCTAGTGCTTACAGCCGAATTACAGCTGCACATGATATATGGCCATCCTTCCCATATAATATTTCTTGTAAAGTGATTCATTTCATTTATTGTGAGTAATAATTTCATTAATGAATTTGCATACAACATTTTCAATTACATTTCTATTTAAAGGTGCAATATGTAAGAATTTTGCTGTAAAATATCCAAAAACCACTAGGCCAGTGTTATATATTTTGTTCACTTGAGTACTTACAATATCCCAAATGTTTGCAACTATTTGTAAATCGTGAGAAAATTGCAATTTTAACCAAGGCTCCGGGACGTGGGAGGAGTTGCCTGTCAATTGCGTGATACCCGCATTATCCTGTTTCCGGTTTTATTTTGTAGAAACCATGGAAACGCTAATGACGCTTTAATATTTACATGTTTTACTAGACAAGGGAACAACTGTTTTGATATATTTATAGACAGAAAACAAATTGTTGTTATATAGCTCAACACGTTTAGTCTTATTGTTTAAATCTAATTTTCTTGATTTTTTGCGAGTACCATGCTTTACCATGCCTCAGAGAAAAACACTATTTTGTAAAGTAGCTAACATCGCATAATTAGATGCAGCTTTATTTTTAGTAACAGTATTACAGCATTTTCTCCAATACTTTTTAAAATTAATTGCAAACCATTTATCAACACAAGCCAGCATTTAATATGATATTCTAAAATCGATCTAGTTCACTGCAGTGTGCAACAAGTGTAACAGCAGCCGCCGAGCAAATGCACAGAGTAACGTTATAACGTCATTTTCAACACACTCAAATGTATCTAATATGATAAACAGAGCTGCTTTACCTCATAATCATGCCCGGAAAAGCGGAAGCGGCACCGGCGACTGTGGCATAATAAAAGTTCCGCTGCTCGTGAGGCGTGTGTTGCGCAATCGCTCCAGCGGCCTCGTTCAGCTCCCACAAAACTCGGTCCTGCTCTGCTTCACACTACTACAGTAACGTTAATAATCGCATCCATGAACATGATTTCTTCCTGAGTCCTATCCCAATTCTTTTCCACCGGCCGTTGAGGTGAAGATCACATGTCCCAAGATTCTGCGCTCAAACTTGGAGTCATCAAGCTACGCCTTTGTTTTGAATAGGCCTCTAGCGGACAGAAAATATTACATATTGCACCTTTAAGTTTCAGTCATGTTTTCTTGCAGTCATGTTGAAATCTGAGTATTTTTTCCTTCTTCTATCCACCATTGTTTCTTAATACAGCTAATAAAGTTAATAATTCATTCTGAACAGGGTTTAAGTAATCATTCTGCATTGTTATTTAAAACAATGCAAAGTTTTACAGACAAATGTTTTAAAAAAAAACATTTTCTCCCCATGCCCTGCTGCAGTGGGAAATAAAATTATATCAAACTGCTGATGGAGGAAATCTACATCAGTAGCTGAGTAACGCAGTGCTGTCTCTCCATTGGTGCTTGCCGTCAACTTCTCTTCTTCTTGGAAAAACTACAGAAAATTCTGCACATCAGTAATTGGGTACAGAAGGACATAATGCTGCAAAATTACAGACATTGACTTTTCCCCCAGCTTCTCATTTCTTCTCATTTCTGTTTAGTCATTTTCAACTTCCTCAGCCCACCCCATCCCACTGAGCTTGGGTCTTTCACAACCACTCACTTCCTCTTTTTCATCTCCCTCTTTTCATCTACTCACCCGGTACATTTCATTCTTTCATCCCTTCATTTCAAGGAATATTTCACCCCAAAAAAGTTTTTCATTTAATACTTCTTTTCTTTTGTGGAAAAACAAATCATGCAGGTCTTAAAGGAAAGGGCTCAAAAACACTATAAAAGTCTATATAATTCAATATAGTCTATATAATGTTTATATAAATTCTCTATACTAAAGTCAGTAAGTTGAACTATGAATGAAAAAAAAAGAAAAAAGAAAAAAAGTCGTCCAAACCCGTAAGACGTTTGTTTATCTTCGAAACACAAATGAAGATCTTTTTAATGAAATCTGAGATTTCTGTCCCTCCATTGGCAGTCCACACAACTACCACTTTGATGCTTAAAAAAAGTTCATAAAGAGATTGTAAAACTAATCCATATGAATCGAGTGGTTTAGTCCTAATATTCTGAAGTAGGGGTGAAATGGTTCTCGGTAAAAAAAAAAATCGAACCGTACCGTTCTGCACACTCGGTTCGGCACGTACTTGCACCGCGGTTCATCTCTATCTGACGACGCATACGCATCTATAATATATAATAATATAAGTAAAACAGAGTTAGGCTAATGTATGTTTCTGTCGATGGATAAGCATTCTGGCTTCCCCTAATCTTTGTTCAATGCGAGTGCCGTATGCTTTATATGACCAGTCATTTACGCTGTCATCACCCGGGTGTTAATATTTTCTTTATTTTTATTTGACATACCGAACCATACAGAAACCGTGAGCCTAAAACCGTGATACAAACTGAACCGTTGCACACCTATTCTGAAGATACTCGCATTATATGATGAACAGATTAAATTTAGGCTTTTATTCACATATAAACATTGATCAGTGAACATAAACAGAAGCTCAACCATACTTGAACCACGCGAGTACAAACCTCATCGGTTCTTGCTGAAACTCAAACGTGCTGCGTATCTTTGAAACAATCTTTGTAAAAAAATTATTTGAAGTGTGATTGGATTTTTTAGTTTGGCTCACGTTCCATTTGATTACATGGAGAGGGCGGGGATTAATACTTATACTGCAGCCAGTCACCAGGAGCCGATAGAAATGCTTTGGCTTCACTTTTCAGGATTTGTGTGGAACACTTGGTTTTAAACAACATGAGGGTGAGTAAATGAAGACAGAATTTTCATTTTTGGGTGAACTAATGCTTTAACAGCTTTGGTCACCATGAAGAGATTGGAAAAGGCCTGAGAGAATATTCTTTTTCCACTCCACACAAGAAATAAAGTCATACAGGTTTAAAACGACAAGTGACTGAGTACATGATAAATGAAGTTTCATTTTAGGTGAACGATCCCTTTAATTTCCTAAAATACCAACAAAAAAAAATTCTGTTGCCACTGACATTTCATAACATGAATGAGGTTTGATTTTATCTTTCCTGCTGGAAAAACTGGGCCAACTCTGCATTAGTTTTTGAAAAATGGTATCAGGATTTTCCAGCACAGCTAGATTTAATATACCACATCACCGTTTTATTTCACTCTCACACCTCCGTCTCTCCTCTGGGTCACTCCTCCCTTCCTCAGATCCGCTCCATCTCTAAAAATATTCAGTGTATCTCCGTGCTGGAGTGAACAGCAGGTCGGAGCACCCTCACAGTGAATGCCATCGGCCTTCTCACATGTCTCTGTCTCCATGGCAACGGCCCGGCTTGTGATTATGACATCGTTGTGCCATTTTCCCCCCCTTTTCTCACTCTCTCCCTCCCCCTCCTCTCTCTGTCCTCTCCTTCTTTTCTTTATTCCTTCATTCATTCCTCTTGATGACTGTACAAGAGGGGAGGGACAAATGCAAATGCATATTATACTAAAATCACGTCTATACTGCCTGTATCATTGTATATGCGTATATAAAATTCTAGGATCTCTGGATTCAAGTAAACACAGATTGGGTCACATGTCTTACAGGCCAATTTAAACATTGCAGTGCAAGTGCCATCTGCGGGTTGTCATTGGCTAGAAGTCAGCTCCAACTCAGTTTTTCGGGTTCTTTTGGTGTCTCCTTTTCTGTACCTCTTTCTCCATCTCTCTTAGATGGAATGTTGGAAGGGACGACAGAAATTCACAGGCCAGATGTGTCTGAAACACATGCATCCGCTGTGAACCCCTTCCATAGAGCAGAAGAGACTTCATAGTCTTTATAGACTTCAGTCAGTGTAGAAGCCACATTAAAATTGATGCAATGACAATAAGTGAAATTAATTGCAAGAGTGAATCCTCTAAATCATGGATTTTAATGATGTTAACCAATGAGACCTTATTGTAAAGTGTTACAAAAAACTGAATCCAAAACACTGAAAAGGCAGGTATGAAATTAGTTGTGGCCTAAGTCCTACTGAAAACACTTAAAACCAACTGAATGGACGGTACTTCTAACCTTCATAGCTTCATTTTCATTTGTGCCAAATAGTGTCTTTCAACCCTTATTATATAGCTCACAGTCTTGTGGCTCACATTCACAATAAATTCAGCCTGCTCAATGCACTGTACTTCAAAAGATCTGCCATACTAACAGAACATGTAAAGAATATGACACAAAAACAATAGATTACACAAGCTGACAGATACTACTGCTAATATGAGCTAGAAACAGTCGCAGTGTGTGCATGTGGAATGCAGCTGGTTCGACTGTGTGTTTTTGGCTCAGACACTCTAAACTCTCACTAGCTGGTATGCAGGGGGACAGTGCAGTGTGTTAGCGTTACAGCATGCATAGCGTTACCCCCTCCCTCCCTCACACACAAACAAACCCTCATTTCTCTGCATGTCACATCACTAAAGTTAAAAACAAGAAGATGTGGAGGGTCCTGGAATTTCGAGCAGACCCCCCACCCCCAACACACACACGTGGGTCTTTCCATCAGTACATATATAAAGCTGTGTGTGTGTGTGTGTGTTGATTTTTAAAGGTGCAATATGTAAGAATTTTGCAGTAAAATATCCAAAAACCACTAGGCCAGTGTTATATATTTTGTTCACTTGAGTACTTACAACATCCCAAATGATTGCAACTATTTGTAAATCGTGAGAAAATTGCAATTTTAACCAAGGCTCCGGGACGTGTGAGGAGTCGCCTGACAATTGCGTCATACCCGCATTACCCTCGGTTTCCGGTTTTACTTTGTAGAAACCATGAAAACACCAAAGACGCTTTAATATATTACATGTTTTAATAGGCAAGGGAACAATGGTTTCTATATATTTGTAAGGAAAAGAAGCTAAATTAGCTCAAATGAAATAATTAATTTATAGGGAATTATAAAGAGTCATTTAGTTTACGACCGAGCAAATGAAATCGTCCAGCGTTCATTTGCTCGAGCCGTAATAAGCTCTGTAGCGGATATGAATATCCACTATCGTGAAGACGCTGATTAGAGCACGGTAACTTTAAGATCGACAGTTTAAGACATTAAATTTTACAAGCACATAATACAAGACACTTTCTTTTCAAATCTACAAGAGACTTTATTTATTCTAACACAAACTAATCTAACACACATTCATACGCGTTGCAGTAAGAAAGGAAATGAGAAAGAGTTTTAAGAGAGAGAGTGATATGATGAACAGGATTCCTAGCAAAATATGCACTTTAAAAGACCTGACCTGAACGAACCATGAATCATTAATTTAAATGCACCAGTTCAGCTTTAGAATCTGGAGGTACTTGCTTGAGTCGACTTTAAATGTGAATCTTCTCGTCGGCGTGCAGAGATGGGTTTTCCAAGTCGATGATCTATTGCAGGGTCTTTCAGGTCCAGATTGTGTTTGGTAAAAACCAATCATGTTTGAGCTTGCTGGCAAAATGAAAGGAAGTCTCTTTGTCGTGGCTGGAGTTAAAGTTGAAGCGGCAAAAGTCGTTGGTTGAACTTTGCGGCAAAATTTAGAACACGAGACTCTCACAGAAAAGAAAATTAAGTAAAAGAAAAGAAAAGTGAGTGAAAGTTGGATGGCTTGAATGAATTGCTTGTCTGTTCTTCTTGTTACTCCATGGTTACTCTTTGTTCTGCTTGTCTGGTCACAGCTGACTAGTTCACTCATTTTTTGTCTTGTGATATGACTATTTAAATTTAGGTGTTTGTCCCACCTCTGAGAGGAGTTTTGGCCAATCAGATATCGTCCTGTTTCAAAAGGTGGCTTTTCTCCGCCCCAATCATACAATAGGTGTTACCTCTGTCTCTGGAATTGCCGGCTTTGGCAGAGAGTACCGTTTTAGACATCATTTCTATTAAATGGAATATGATACATTTTACACAGATTACATTTAAGCCATGATTTAGACATACATTAGAGATTTAAATTCATTCCAAATAAGGCATACTTTCAATCAGTCATTCAAGAGTTATCACATTTACATGAATTGTGGGTGTTCTAAAGCATAACTAGGTTACAGGTAGTATGTGTGGACATGATATAAAATGTATGCAGTTAAAAGATGTTTGATAAGTCCATTTCAAATTGTTTAGAGCAGTTTGATGCAGTTTTAGTTGTAGAACAGTCTTTGTGGGTTTTCCTGTAAAGTTAGGTCATTCAGAGAAACAGGCCTGCATTTGTCTGTCTGTCTCTTTTGATCTGGAGATCAAAGACTCTTTATCTTCTGGTGACCATTTGGTTTGTCACAAATAGCTTCAGCTTGTCACCTCTCCTTCTGTCAGGAAGCAATAAAAAGTACCAAGCAGGGTTTTTTTGTAGACGGGCTGGAGCCGGAACTTAGATTCTCTGAGTTTGGGTTTCTGGAATTATGTTTTGAAAGAATCATCTGAATGATTCATTTGTCTGGTTCGTCCATGGTTCCAACATATTTATAGACAGAAAACTAATTACTGTTATATAGCTCAACACGTTTAGTCTTATTGTTTAAATCTAATTTTCTTGATTTATTTGCGAGTACCATGCTTTAACCATGCCTCAGAGAAAAAAAACACTATTTTGTGAAGTAGCTAACATAGCATAATCAGATGCAGCTTTATTTTTAGTAACAGTAGTACAACATTTTCTCCATCATACAATATGTTTTAAAATTAATTGCATGCCATTTATCAACACAAGCCATCCAGCATTTAATATGATATTCTAAAATCGATCTAGCTTACTGCAGTGTGCAACAAGTATAACAGCAGCCACCGAGCAAAGGCACAGAGTAACGTTATAACGTCATTTTCAACACACTCAAATATATCTAATATGATAAACAGAGCTGCGTTACCTCATACTCATGACCGGAAAAGCAGAAGCAGCACTGGCGACTGTGGCATAATAAAAGTTCTGCTGCTCGCGGCGTGTATTGCGCAATCGCTCCATCAGCTCCCACAACACTCGGTCCTGCTCTGCTTCATACTACAGTAAGGCTAATAATCGCATCCATGAACATGATTTCTTCCCGAGTCCTATCCCGATTATTTCCACCGGCTGTGAGGTGAAGACCACATGTCCTAAGATTCCACGCTCAAACTTGCCGTCATCAAGCTACGCCTTTGTTTTGAATAGGCCTCTAGTGACCTCTAGCGAACAGAAAATATTACATATTGCAACTGTAAAGAAATGTAAAAAGAGTGGTGGTCGACCCCTATGGGTTTTTTCAAGGGCTAATGCAGAAATATATAATGGAAATGTAATATTTTAATGATGGCAAATGATCCATACACATACGGGACATTATGGTGTTAACATTTACTGTACAATTACTGTAAAACTGCAATTATAATATATGTATATAGTGCATAATATATATGCCAATGCACAATATATATACTAAAATAAATATATATTTATCATATATGATTAACTGAAATTTAAAACAAAACATATTAAATAAAAATAGATTTAATGTTATATTTAATATTATATTGAAATAATTTTACATTTAATAATGATTACTTTTTTATTGATGATCAATAATTTAACAACTTAGTATTTGTGATACATTTGTTAAGTTTAAATTATATTCAACACAACTTGCAAACACAGTTCATTTTTCATGATTTTTTTTTTTTCCTTCAATAAATTAACAATAAAAGTGTCAATATTATTATGTGAGATCCAACAGACTAAACAGAACATCAGTATTGGAAGTAACAATAGTTCAAGATGAATCTGTCCATTTCTACCAAAATCCCTGCCAAATGAACAGCCTGACTGATGTTTATAAGTCTTTCACTAGTCCCAAAGGGACTTACAGGAACAGCACACTTGGAGCAATCTAGCTTAAAGTGACAACGGTGGCAGAATAGATCACCCCTCATCTGAACCCTAAACCTAAATTCAACCCCAATGCAACACTTGCAGGCAATAAACAGAAACACAAATGCGTGTGTATGCACTTTTGTATTCCACTAGTTTATTTTTTGCTCTTCTCCGAGCAGGCAACAGTGCTAACGCCTTTCTCTCCAAGCCATGGTGAAAATCAACCTCTCCAGGCACTGTTTTGACACTCCTCGCCTGGTTGCCATGGAGATTGTCTTTAAATGCAAGCCGATACACACTCCACAGACACAAACACACTCACAAACATTAATACAAAGTGACACGGGCGCACACATGAGAAACCCCAGGGTGTTCTGAAAGGTTGTGACAAATATTCTTAGCAACCTGTGTTTGCCTAATAATTAAAGCCCTGAAAAGTCACACGTGGTGCAGCTGCAGGGTGGTCGACAGTATCCCCCACAGACAGGTCAAGAACAGAGAGAGAGAGAGAGAGAGAGAGACCCACGCCAGTGCAGACACTGCAGGGTAGTCAGAACAGAACTGAACAATTTTTTCATTTCCCTTCCCATTTAATATTCATCTAATGCAAATGAACTCCTCTGCATATAACAAAACCAGTGATATCCTTCTCTTGTAAACATTTCATTAGTATTCAATCCATTGTTGAATGTCTAATTTGTGAAGACAAGACCTGAACATTTATGAAATATGCAGACTTATGAAATGAACTGAAGTCTGAATATTTAGATGCACTAATGTTCATGACAACAAAGGATGATGGATAAAAACTGGACTAGAATACTAGCATAAAGCTTAATGTATGTAAATATATCATGCTAAATGCGTATAGTTTTGAAACAGCATGCAGTATGCAACATGTTCAACATACAGTAGTATGTTACACTTTAACAACTTGATGTTGATGTCGCATGCTTAAGCTATCTCAGGAATAAATGCAGTAATTTAGCATAAAATATTATATATTGTAAAATATAATATTATTATAATAAAAAGAATTATTATTAATTGATTATTATTTTAATATAAGTATGTAAAAACTCTTGGCTGTCTGATCATATTATGCCTTGAGGAAAAGATGCTACTTTTGGCTCATTTGTCAGATTGGAAATAGAAGGTTGAGCACAATGAATGCATTGTGGGATATAGTATGGTTTAGTTGGGGACACTTAATATTCAGCAATATTAGTGATTTCAACTGAATAATGACTGTTTACTATTGTCTTTTTTAGAACTGCTTTACAGCAGAATTGAATTTTTTGCATCATTGAATGCAAATTTACCACTGTAAAGCTACTTTGAATCTACTTTTCAATCTGTATTGTATAAAGCGCTATATAAATAAAGGTGACTTGACTTGAAAAACATACTTGTTTCAAAATGTATAAATATTGGATGAAAACAAATTTGAAAAATTGAAATATTGTCTTGGCAACTAACTGAAATAAATTGAAGCACTAAAATTAACTTGAAATGAACAAAAACCAAAACTAAACCTGAAATAAAAGTAAATTATACATAAATATTATTATTTATGTCAAATATTATTATTAATGTCAAAAGCACATAACAAAATTGCTAAAAATTTCACTTAAAATATAAAACAAAAGATTAATACAAACTTTAGAAATACCACTAAAGTAACAACGCTCTATTGTATATAGCACATTTTGTCAGTTGTAGTGATAATATTCTATCTACTATATAATCTTACAGTATAAATACTATATATTGAAAAAACTAAATGGTAATATGCTATTTCAAACATAGCCCAAATCAGTGCCAAAAACTAACCCATAATGCCTGTCTTCCTGTGTTTCCTCTAATAAACATTTATGACTGGGAGGTGGTTTCTCTTTTGAAACAGCTGTGGCTATGATGTGAATAGAGGAAGTTGATCCTAATCCAGTTTAAAAGTTACTAAGAGAAATATACAATCAAGTGGCACACATCCTTTTTTTTTTTTTTACTCAAAAACAGCTTCCTCTTATCAAAGGCCCTGAGATAACATTCTGCCATCTAGAGAAATGCACTCCCATCATAGGAAAACCAATGAAAACCTTTTAAAACACAATCCTTCTCTAAAAGCTCTATGGTCATTAAGGGTTTAGTTGCACTGAACACTGCAAATCAGGATCTTCAGCTGCACTTGAAAATTACAGGCAGGTACGTAAGAGCAGGGTTGTGAGTATGTGATTTTAAAAAAATAAAATAAAAAAAATAAAAAAAAAGAGCTACAGTGTGCAACCTCTCACTCATTTTTGCTTAAAATAAACGCAACAAGCAAAGTAACAGGAAGCAAACTTTGACAACAGGAAGTTGTTGATTATGATCAAAGTTTTACCAAGCAGGGTAAAACACTGCAGAACACTTTAAAACTGGCACTGCTCGCCGACAGTGTCAAAGGAAGTACACTAAAACATCTATTAGCATTAACTCCTTAAATGATCATTTATTACTCACCCTCATGCCGTTCCATACCCGCAAGACCTTCGTTAATCTTCGGAACGCAAATTAAGATATTTTTGTTGAAATCCAATGGCTCAGTGAGCAATGACATTTCCTCTCTCAAGATCCATTAATGTACTAAAAACATATTTAAATCAGTTCATGTGAGTACAGTGGTTCAATATTAATATTATAAAGCGACGAGAATTTTTTGGTGCGCCAAAAAAAAACTAAATACCGACTTATATAGTGATGGCCGATTTCAAAACACTGCTTCAGGAAGCTTCGGAGTGTTATGATTCTTCTGTGTCGATTCGGATCGCTTGTCAAACAGCTGAAATCACGTGACTTTGGCGCTCCGAATCATGATTCGACACGCTGATTCATTATGCTCCGAAGCTTCCTGAAGCAGTGTTTTGAAATCGGCCATCACTAAATAAGACGTTATTTAGTTTTTTTTGGCGCACCAAAAATATTCTCGTCGCTTTATAATATTAATATTGAACCACTGTACTCACATGAACTGATTTAAATATGTTTTTAGTACCTTGATGGATCTTGAAAGAGGAAATGTCATTGCTCCCTATGCAGGCCTCACGGAGCCATCGGATTTCAACCAAAATATCTTAATTTGCGTTCCGAAGATTAACGAAGGTCTTACGGGTGTGGAACGGCATGAGGGTGAGTAATTAATGACAGAATTTTCATTTTTGGGTGAACTAACCCTTTAACACAGTTCAGCTTTTTGTAACTTAACTTTGTGTTACCCTTGTTACTCATTCAAATAATAGTCCACCCAAATATTAGGAAATATATGTTTACTTCACCGCTGACAAAGTGGGCTCACTCAGTAGAAAGTAGAGCTGTATGATTCTGAATAAATTAAGAATCATGATTTTTTTTTTTTTTTGCTTCAGTCAGATTACAGTAATCATTTACATTTACATTTATGCATTTGGCAGACGCTTTTATCCAAAGCGACTTACATTGCATTATACTATACATTTGCATCGGAGTATGTGCAATCCCCTGGGATCGAACCCATGACCTTGGCATTGCTAGTGCCATGCTCTAACCACTGAGCTACAGGAAAGCTAGAGGCCAAACGGCCAAACGGAGGGGAAAAAAATGAAAGAAATCAGAGTTAATTATTTTAAAAAAATATTTGAATGAATGATAAATGACTCATAAATACTTCACTTTTCTCATTACTGGATGAATCACCATTTTTGAACAAATCTCTTGAATGAATGATTCAATAACAAATACATTTTTAACAGTCACTTGTTGCCACCTGGTGGCGTAACAATGTAATCGATACAATCATTATTTGAAGCTCCAAGTTACTTTCAAAATGTGATTTGCACTATTTTGATCGCTTCCGTAGACATCAGTGTTTATATCCGAACTATAAACTTTTATCCCAGTACTTCTGTGATAATATGAATATTTGTATACTGTGTGGTTGAAAAGACTGTTTGTGAAGCTGTTTCATACCTATACTGTACATGATAACTGCTCTCTCTGGCTCAGAGGCAGCGCAAACACAGATTTGAATGTTCTGGTGTGCTTTGTCAAAGGATTAATAGACACAGGCGAATCGTTGTCATTTAGGAATGAGATTGCATGAGTGTTTGAATCGAGATCGTGATCTTTTAACGATTAATCATGCAGCTCTAGTAGAAAGGCAAAAAAGTTTTTGAAATCGTTGCTACCCGACTAGAGAAAACAGAGATAAAAGGCTGTTGTCTTTCTTCTTTCCAAATAATTAGGAAAACTTCAACACCCATAATGCATTGGTCTTGTTGCCATCCAAGGCCATGCCCACCAGTCTGCTATGGATACGCTTGACCAGTCAAATTCTGTCTTGCTTTAGTAGGAAATACTTCTTAGCAAACTTTTAGTCATAATGGTGCTGACTTGTGTTGTTCCAGGGTGCAAGAATTCGAACAGTAACATTTAGCGGGAGTGAGTTAATTTCGGTTACAATGTAAAACCTGAAAAACTTAACTACTTTGTAGTCAACATTTAAAACTGGATGACCACAAACACAGTGTTTTAGGCCAAACGGAGGGGAAAAAACTGAAAGAAACTGCCGTTCTGTGAGTTCTACCTAAAGCAAAACGCTGTCATGTACAAGTAAGAAAGCTGTTGACATAAGCGTTTCATTTTTACCATAACGCTGTTTAAAGAGTAGACATAGTATGATACAATTTTCAGTGATAAACCTACCCTTACACTAACTGTTCTGTTAATAACCCTCTGTCAATATGACTGTCCATGGGCGGGGATTAAAAAATGGGGAAGTATAATCTGTAGTTTTCACAAAAGCTCTGTCTTGAGCTGTCACAAGTCAGTTCTGCATCATCCGGCAGCCTTTTGCTGAGAACTAAACATGAATTTCTCGGTCCAGGTAACATGGAGAACGAGTAAACATTGTTAATTTACATATACTACTGACATTGTAACAATACAAAGCAGGTTGAAAATCAGGTAAATTACACTTTAAGTGATTGTAGTAACTTTTTTTTAATCAGTTAAAAACTCCTACAGCACTTCAGGACCTAAAATGGAGCTAGATTGTGGCATTAAAATCTATACATGGCTAAAACACCAATTTGTGCACTATTGATTCAGAGTGGCATCAAAGAGAAGCCAATCAAATTGATCCATCAACCTGTCTCTTACATCATCAGACAATGGCCTGCATTTCAAGTGCCACTATTTTTAGTTTGGCTTTGTTTGCCCAAAATGCAGTTCAAACACAAACAGGATGAGAATTTCTTTCTTCATGTTATATAATGTTTTATTTAATTATGAATCACAGTGTGTGTATCATCATTTTCCTACAGCATAAATGTCAATTATTTTTAATTATATACAAAATATTTAATCATCATTAAAATACAGGCATGCATTCATCCATCTAGAAAAAGAGACACAGAGCCAGACAACAGCTCTCCTTCCTCAGCTATGACAAAGTTGAGAGGTCACATTTATTTGAGAGGAAATGTGACAGTAGGCGCCTCTGCAGCATTACATTTTTCTAAGTAATTACATTTTTCCATTTAGAGGTCATGTGTGAACAAGACCTGTTATTGAAAAGAATTTTGCTCGAGCAGTATGTCTGACTAATAGTTCTGTATTGGTAAAATGTGTGAAAAGAGAAAATCAAAAAATTTCTTGTGTAAAGAATGGTAAGCTGCTGCTTATGTGAAAAACAGATGTTGTATTTTTACCTTTATACAACAATTTAAAGTTTTCTATGTGTGAAAGTGGCTGATAAAGCATATTTTTTCATGGATGTGTTTGAAGGATTCACTCATACTAAGTACACAAGCGGCTCTAAGAGCTTTCCAGTACAAACAGGTTAGGAGACGTAGAGACACACGCATGCTATTCATAGTAAACAAGCAGACACAGAACAACACAAAACCCTCAAACTCATGCATATGCAGCTTTTGCACCCAATTATCTAATCTGAACATACAAACAAATTAACAGGAGGCTGCTCCAGAGGCCAGGGATCTTCCTGCTAATGTCTGCTGGCAAAACTGATCTTACGCAAAATGGCTTTGCTCACCTCTCCAAAACATAACTACAGCTGTCAATTAAATGAATCAAATGATGTGATATGCTCATTAATCAGCTGAATTATCTGTATGTCAATATATGCAAAAACAAATACCCACAATAAAGATAATTCAAAGACTTTTGTAACAAAAAACACTATACAAAAAGTGGGCAAGTCAATATTGTTTGTTTTATATCCATATAATTGAACATTAATTTAACTACCGGCTTTTCATTTTGCAATCGAGTTTCTTTAATATTTCATACAGGACACTACTGTTTAAAAAGGTTGGTAAGATTTAAAAAAATATTTTTTAAAAGAAGTCTCTTAGGCTAAACAAGGGTGCATTTGTTTGATTAAAAATACTGTTAAAAAAAAAGTTTGATTTTAAAATGTAGTTTGTTCCTGTGATGGCAAAGCTGAATTTCAGTCATGATAACTCTGCTACTGCTGCTGCAGAGTCGGAATATGACTTTCCTCTGTTAAATGCTCAGAAGAAAAATTAAGGGGAACATAACAGATCTAGGCAGGTGGTGCTGGGGAGGAGGAGGGGGAAAAATAAGAATCTGCATAGCGCACAGAGTTAATGTATTCATTTTGATGCATTGTGTTTATTAAGGGAAGTAGTAATGAAATACGTGAAATCGATTGGCTGTGAAAGTTCCATTGAAACAACCAATCAGAACGCAAACAGAGTTTCATGGCTGAACTATTCATTTTCATCCGCCACAAAAATATTCTGATACGCTTATCTGCTGCTCAAAAACATTTCTTATTATATTAATGTTGAAAATATGCATAATATTTTTTTCATGATTCTTTGTAAAAAAAAAAAAACAGCATTCATTAAAACTGAAATCTTTTGTAACCTTATAAAATGTCTTTACTGTCACTTTTGATCAATTTAATTCCCTTGCTAAATAAAAGTATTAATTTCTGTCCAAAAAAACATTCGTTTTTAATTTAAAACTACAATAGTATATAAATGAGTGCATGTCTAAATATACTGTATATAAATCTGTGAAAACATAAAACAGTCAGAGGTTATTGTAGGTTACAGGCTGTACACACTGCTAATCTCACAAGACACATTGTTAATCCTTAAGAATCAACCTGTTGGTTTAATCCCACCAAGTGGCTGTGAGTCCTGAGGACATTTGACCTCCTCTTGACTGTTTGCTTTCAGTAGTCTGTGACTGAGGCATTATAGGTGATTTGACATGGATGAAGAGCTAAAAGTCTTTTTACATGGACTAAAAATGTTCTTTGGACTAAAGTGTTTACATGATATCTCAAAAGACAAACTTGCTTTACTTTGAATAGATAATGAAAATTCTGTCATGATTTACTCACCCTCATGTCATTACAAATGCGTATGACATTCTTTTTTCTATGGAACACAGAAGATTTTTTGAAGAGCAATGGAGTCCAAACAATATTGGACCCCACTGACTCTCATTGTATGGACAAAAACAGGTTTAGAACAACATGAGGCTGAGTAAATCACAACAGAATTTCCATTTTTAGGTGAACTATCCCTTTAAGAGTAGGGATTTTTGATGGACACTAACATAACACCAAACCTTCTGAGATATGTACATCTGAGTTTCTTTAATGCCAATAAGTCAGCACCTACTGTACTTGTTATTGTCTAGGCCACTGGAGCTCACGGAGTCTGTAAAATGGGACAGTGGGTGTTTTCAAGCATCTTTTTTGGGTGAAATGAATAGGCTTACCAGATGAAGGAAAAACAATCATGGTCACACACACACACACATGCCTTCAGGCTTCCTGTCCAGGCCACAATGGCTGGTCCTGCTTCCACTAATACTACCTTAATATTGATCTATGGACTGACCAGCTGTTCCAGCATTTTCTAGCACAAACACACAAATGTAACTAATTGTGTTACAGTCTCTCGACATCAGGACTTGCTATTCAGAGCACTGGAATGCAGTCTCTCGGGACCAAATGACTAAAGCCTTTGTGATTAACTCCACAACGCGTTTTAATGGCTTGTGCATCAGTAACTCTAGCCAATCTGTTTCGGGAACATTACAGGACATCCAGACAAGATTTGAAGGGATAGTTCATCCTAAAATTACAATTCTGTCATCATTTACTCTCTCTCATGTTGTTCCAAACCTAATTACAATACCATCCAAAAGTTTGGGGTTGGTAAGATTTTTAAATGTTTTTGTAAAGAAGTCCCTAATACTCATCAAGGCTGCATTTATTAGATCAAAAATACAGTAAAACATGTAATGTTGTGAAATATTGCAATTTAAAATAACGGTTTGCTATTTGAATATTTTTTAAACTAATTTTTTCCTCTGAAAGCAAAGCTGAATTTTCAGCACCATTACTAGTTTTCACTGTCACATGACCCTTCAGAAATCTTTCATATGGGTTTTGAACACCATGAGGATGAGTAAATGACGACTATTTTTATTTGGTGATCTATCCCTTTAAGTATTGACTGCAGGCAAAGCTGCTGACCGAAACTGCAGTGGTGCTGTCAAGATGTGTGCACAACAAATGGATTTAATAAGAAAAGCATCTCTGGCTCTGTGCCTGCCTTCACTCCAGGTCCCTTCGCTGCGGCGTTCAGGAAAACCCATCCGAGGATTCGTTATCAGAGCAAACAAGGTGGCAGAAAGAGAGGACCTTGGAGTCTGATCAGTATTGCTAAAACATTTAGAGAAACATGACCAGAAGATTCAAGATCATGCATAAATAATGTGGAAAATGAACCCAGCCCTGCAACCACCAATTTGAGGTGTTACTCGTGGTGTAAAAATAGAAAACAGTAGGGTAGAGATCATGAAGTCAACAAGCGCGATATAGTGTTTCTTAAAGAGGTCATATCGCATTTTTTATTTTCTTCCCCCTGAGGTCCACGTATAATGTTTTCTTTTGTATGTGTGCTAAAAACAGTCATATTGTAGTTTTCATGACCAATTTAGGCTATTCATACACTGTAAAAAAACCTACTTACATTAAAAAAAAATGGCAGCTGTGAGTGCCAGAAATTCACGGTAAAAAATATAGCGATAGTGTTTCTGGTATTACATGTGGCATATTGGTGCCTGTATATTTTTTAACTTATAAACATATATTTTATTAAGTGATAAAATACTAATACAGAATCTACTTGAAGTAGCAAAATCTGCTTGGTACCTTACTGATAACCACCACCATAATAATACAGGTGGCACAATACATGATGAATGACTTCTGGGAAAGTTTTTTTCTGTTTTTCAATTAATTGTTTTGACATATTACATATGGTGATGAATTACATTTAATATGATATTAAACCAGATTACACCGGTAAGGTACATTAAAGTTTACCAACATTTTTATCGAAGCATTTTTACAGTTTCTTTTTCTGTGAAAACTACAAATATTTTTTACAGTGGAAATAAACCATTCATTTTGCGCTACTGTACCTTTAAGTGCCCAAATCACATACTAAATTCCCATTAACACTGACTGTGCTCCAGCTACAGTACTTTCATATCTAATATTATTTAATAACTCCCCTATACTCTTCGAAATTCCACATTACATTGTGACGAATTTACAAAACAATCTGCACTGAACGGTTTTATGCATCAGACTGAAATGCCCAAGGATCTTGTTTAAAATAAATACTAAAGAGTTTCTCATCACAAAACAACTCACTCTGAACTTTAGCTGTCACAGCAACTGTGACATATTGGCAATGTGACATTTTTAGCAGCCTAGTTTCATTAAATGATCTTTTTGGACTGAGGAAGACGTTTTGAGTTCTAGTATGTTTTTCTAGTATGTCAAGCTCTTTTATGACCACTTTAAAAAGGAGGAGGTTGGCTGGTTAGCATGGCCCCATCAGGCCCTGCAGCTTGTTACAGCTCAACAAATTCTGTGAGCGAAAACTTAAGATTTCAAATCGCATGCTTGAATGCGTCAACCAAACAACTGACATTGATACGAATAGGAATGCTACCAGACAGCTTTCTTCAGGTATTATAGACTTCTTTGGAAGGAAGCTTAGTAGAGAGAATGTTAACGGAAAAAGGTTGAGTGAGATAATGTGAGAGCGATGAAGAAGTGGAGAACAGAGGCTTCAGTGTGCCCCGTTTCTCTCTCTCCAGACAGCCAGCGCTCGAAGAAGAAGACTGCTAAAGAGAAACGGCAGCGACAAGAAAGAACGAAAGAAATAAACGAGTGCGCTGGGCATTCCAGAGTGACCCTGGCAACCTTTCTACAACAGACTCCCTGTGAGTTATCCAAGGGCTGACGTTGTGCTCTCCCACACAGAGGGAAAAAAAGCCGCTTGCTGCCTTGGCTGGCATTTCTTACCCAGGAACTAGAGAAGTGACTAAAGGTGCATTATAGACCAAGAAAGACAAAGACTTTGACTCACAAACAAGACCAAATAACTCCGTCCCACTCGCCTCAGTCAAAACAACATCAAAAGAATGCTGCTTCTATCTAGTTATCCTAAACTACTAAAAAAAGATGCTTCATCCACTTGTTTTTCTGCTCCGTAACAAAGAGTGCTCAGAGAGGGACACATTCCACACTGAAAACATCTGGGATAATTATGAGGAAATTACAGCTGAAATAAGTGTCAAACCACGTGGTTTTGTTGCAGAGCTTCAGAGACTAAAGCAAGCAACAACAAACACAAATGCCATTAGTAAGCACTACTAAGCGATTATGTTACATTGTTGTATACTATAAAGCCTATAATGCTATTAGCCGCTATTATAAATATAATATTTACACAATACATAATACATCATTTAAATTAGTTTCTGTTCACTTTTGCACTGGTTTGTCTGCAAATCTTTATAATAAAAACTAACTTAATGCGATGCACCTAATTTGTAAGTCGCCAAGTTTGGATAAAAGCTATTAGCTAAATAAATAAAGGTAAACGTTAATCAGTACAGTATTGGTTGTAAAAATCGATAATGCTTTCTATCACTAAATCAGTACAAGTATAAAGGCATAGACAGTAATTTGTCATCACAGCGAACAGAGCTACAGAGAGATATTTTGCACAGTCAATTATTATAACTATTAGGCAATCCGATACCGCTTTGGCAATACAACTATGCCATTTATTAGTCATGCAATAAAGCTATTTCTCCAGATATAATGTACGTCTCACACCAAGACAATCTCTGCCAGCCTAAATGGAAGAGGTTTTTAAGATGGCAAAGCTGATGCAGAACACAGAGCTCTATCATAAAAAAGATAAACATCACTTAATGGCTCACAGCATGTGAGGTCCAGCTGAATAATGGCTATGAGCAAGAGATCATTTTAAAAGACAGAAGCACCTCTGACCTCCACTTGTAGCCAGTTCATCTCTCCCCAGGAGCAAAAATAACTGACTACAGGCCACTGAGAAACACCAGAAAGAATCAATCAGACTAGAGAGAGAAAATCAATGGAGGAAATTACATCTTTTCCCTGATTTGATGCCATTGTTCATTGCTTTTAGATCGGTTATCCAATGCTTTGAACTTAAGTGCTGATCTCTTAAATGTGTCATGCACATGTATATGCATTATATAGCTAGTGCAGCCAGTGCTGGGTGGATTACTTACAAATTTACTTACAAGTAGACAAAAAAAAAATGTAGTTAGTAACGTAATTCATTACATTACACATTTTGGGTTAGAAAGCACCGACTTCGGTACCAAGTCGGCACTGAAATTTTAAAAATGTGACACTTTGAGCACTGTTAAGAGTATTCGTAAACACCTCTGATTGGCCATTATGTTGACGCGCTAATTGGATATGTCTGTGATTGGCTTCAATGATCAACGCTTCACAAACGCAGTCACGAATGCGTACACAGATACACACAGGAGCGTTTGAAAGCAGGCCTCTATCGTGGACCAGCCTGCTGATAGACACCTGCTTTCAAAATGCTTTCAAATTCAAACACTTCCGTGTGCTTTCAAACGCTCCCATGCGTTGATCATTGTAGCCAATCATAGATATATCCGATGAGCCGTGAACACAATGGCCAATCAGAGGTGTTTATGAATCCGCTTAACAGCACTCAAAGGGTCACATTTTTAAAATTTCAGTACCGATTGGTACCGAAGTCGGTACTTTTGACAACTCTATTTTGGGTAGTATAATCTGACTACTTTTTGATTACTTTTGACCTGACCCATTTAACAGATTGAATTGATAATGGGGTTTGTGAAAGAATTAATAAAATGAAATGCTGGGTCAACCTCCTGTGGACAAACATTTGGTGACTTGGTTTGTTTCTTTGTTTGTTTCTCGTTTTGCAGTGTCTTCAGATCACCTCAAAGTAGCATGGGAATTCATTAAATGATACCAGAATTAATATCTCAAACGAGATTTGGGAAGAGGGACGGAAAATAATTAATACCCTGCTCTATTAATGCTAGATTACAACATATACAGTTTAAAGTATTGCATAGGTTACACTATACCAAAACTAAACTCAATAAAATTTACCCTTCAGTTTCCCCATTATGTGATAGATGTAAGAGCTCAGATGGCACACATGCTCATAATTTTTGGTTTTGCCCTGAGATTTTTGAGTTTTGGAAGAATATTTTTCAGTGGTATTCAAATGTTTTTGGACAAGATATCAGTCCAGATCTTGAATTTGCTTTGCTTGGATGTTCTGACCCTACATTAGCATTAACACATTATCGGCAATTGTCTCTTATGTTCAGTATGGTGGTAGCTAAAAGGATGATTTTGATGGTTTGGAAGTCCACTTTACCGCCCAGTTTTCATAAATGGTTGGCGGAGATGGTTGCCGGCCTAAAGCTCAAAAGGATTTGTTTTTCCAAGATTGATGCTTCTAAAAAATTTGATAAAATCTGGGTATGTTTAGGTATGTTTTTAAGAGTTGAAATTTGCCTGAGCATTCATGTAATATGGATAGCTTCACTGTTGTATTCCTTCACTCCAACTTTAATGTTTTGTTTATGTTTGATTACGTATGTCTTTAAGGTATATATTTTTCATTGTATCTGGTGCCTGTTCGTGGGGGGTGGGTGGGTGTTCTCTTTTGTGTATAGTATATTTTTGTATACATTTAGTGAGACTTTCATCGGTTTTATGTTTATATAAAATAAATAAAATTCAAAAAATAAATAAATAAAATTAAATGTTTTGTTTAAAATGCTCAATTTTCCATGTAATTATAGCCACCTGACTAGTGGCTGGTCTATGTGCAATTTCACAAAACTAGAATATTTTCTCAATGTACATAAGTGATATGCTTTTTTTTTTACAAAGAAAAATTTAAAACATAAAATAGAAGAATTAGGGAGAACCAACGCTTTACTGCTATAGTGTGAATAATACGTAATCATGTAATCACTAAAGTAACTGTAGTCTGATTACGAGTATTTTAAAACATAACATCTAATTACAAGTAATTTCCAACATTTTTGGAATCTGTTTACATTATCCAGATTACATATATTCAGTTACTATCCAGCAATGACTGCAGCACAAGACAGTGCAATGCAAATGATAATAAAATGCTAATAAATGTCATCCTAAGTCCTTTACAAAAGTACTGCAAATTAGCTTGAATCTACCAACATACTGAAAACATTCTTTAATTAAAGTCAGACTTTAATATTGGCCATCAAGTCATATTTGCCTGACTGCTGTTAAACAAACATAAATAAGATGCAGCAGTTTAACCTTGTTAACCTTGTTTTACACCAGGCGGCTTGTGAATAAGGCTTTGAATGAATACAATCATTCACAATCTGAAATGCAAAAGGATTCCTTTTGAATACTATGATCCAGTCCTTAAAACGACAATGATATAAATGTTTTGAAACAGTCATCCATATCACATTTCATACATTCTCCTTCCTATTTGATCCCATCTTCAGCTGAAAATTTTAAATAGTCATGTTGCATCATTCTCAAAACAACTGACCAAATCTGCTTGGCACTTAAGCCCCTATCTTTTTTCCTAAGAATCAATGCAAACTGTTTAAAATGTCAGACAAAGAGAAAATGAAAGAGAAAAAACATTGAAAAAAACATCTTACACTGCAAAAATCGAGAAACCCCTTAAAAGTCTTGGTGTTCAGTCACCAAAAGCTACAAACAAGCTTTTGTTATTGCTCTCTATTCCTAAATGAGAAAAACAACCAGAAAGCGGTTGGAACATGAAGAGGTTCTTAATCACCAGGCAATTAACGTACTTCATAGGGTCTTTACTCTATAACTGCATATATTTGACAGCCTTTTGCCCACAGAGAGTACGTCTGGGTCTGACTGTGTGCAGTATTAGCCAGCCATTGACTAGGGGATGGGCAGCAAGAACTGTTTAACAAAATGAGGCCATACATCAATCAATAACCTCACCTAAAAGCTAGCCAAAGGCCCTCTATAGGATTTAAACAGTCCACCCCGTTTTTCAGTATATTATTCAGCTAGCCTAACAATGTCTCTGTCTTTCTCAATCAACGCACACGAGTGGATCGCAATATATCAGCGTTCTAATTGGAAGGTTGGAGGTTATGCTGGCAAACTAACTGGCCTGTTTGGTAACCTCAAGGGCTAAAACAGACAAATGTCATGTAAACAACAACATATATGACATATATGTATATGACATTTAATGACACAGAAACCAGGCTGGATGTTTCTAATATGCAAATGCAACATAACATACATATAGACCTCATTAGGGCTGAGCGTTGCTTATAGCTAAAGAAAAATTTTATAATTTTCAGCCTTTTGATTATATTAAGTATTTATGTATTTGTACTGAAAACACTGTTATCATTAACAAAAACTAAATCTAGTAAAAGCATTTTTGTCAATTAAAAAAAAAGACAAAATAAAATATACGTTATTTGAAAAACTTAAAATGGAAATTATTTTAAATTGAAATAAATAGACAACTAAAAAAACCTAGTAATATTATTAACTAATAATTAACTAGTAACTAATACAAATGACTAAAAAAATGGGGGAAAAAATACTAATTAAATTAAAATTAAAAAACAACCATGTAAATATTAATAAAAACTATAAAAGTATATAAATAAAACTAAAATAATGCCTTAAAGGGATTCAATATATTTAATGAAAGGAATTTAATGAAACAAGAATTTAGTTCTAAAAGATGTTTTCAGCACTGTTTTTCACTAAATTAATCATTTTTATATTTATATGCACTAAAAAAGAATTATTAAATCATTTTAAAGCATTTAAGTGATGATGAAAATATTCACTGATGTTGATTCAAAACATATAACCAAAAAATATATAGTGTGTGACATACTGTATCGCTCAGCCCTATTGATTACCCAGCAAGAACGATACATAATTTCTGCCACTGGAGAACAAAAATAGTCTGTTAAGCTATGATGCCATGTTAGATTCGCTTTAAGTTAGGCAAAGTTTGGATCTAACAAAAGCAATTCAACATCCCTCTGTGCAGGAGGCAACCAAACAGATGCATCCATGACCATGGGTCTCAGTCTCTCATAAAAATTGTATTTTTAAAAACCCGCACTGCCCCTTTAAGGCCACATTTCCTTTTTTTCCGTCAGTTTCCTGCTGCAGCCTGATAACGGCCTCATTCAGCAACACAACGACACCACACAGCACTATATTTCCCCATGTTATTGCACTGAATCAGTGTTACCTTTATCCAGAAACAGCTCCATCACCACCTATAGTGCAGGGAGTAAGACTTTCTGGATTATGTGAAAGTGAAGAGAACGCAACTATTTTTAGCAGCAGGAATGGACACAATATGTTAAGGTTGTGAGCTGCTAAAGCACACATATGCCAGCTGAGATAATCAGACAGGGTCCAAATACAACAGTTTAGTCCTGCTGGTAAACAGCAACACATAAGTGTAATGTTACACTGTGGTGAATACTGTTCTGGCATATCTTCTTCCTGAAAAACTGACCTGTATACTTTAAGTGTACTAAAGTTTGTAACTACCCTACATCAAACTTGTAGGATTTTCTTGGGGAAAAAAAGCTATAGGAAACCATTTTTATTCAGAAATTGCAAGTAAATTTCAAACATATTTACAAAGAAACAGCAAGTAACACATTGAATTAAAACTTTAAATTTTTAAGTAGAAAGATTGAAATGGTATTTTCTTGATAACATACTCCCATAATCAGTTTTTCAGAGATTAGCAAACGTGAATATCACTTCCTCTGTACTGATTTTTCTCCAGTTTATCTAAAATTATATATTTAGTAAATCCCTCACTTTCTACACTGTTTTAGGATCTGATCACATCTAACCCCACAGCTTTTCACTTCTGAAATGAACTGCAGTACTGGTCTTAGATCACCTTCAAAAGTCAACATCTACCAACAGCTCTGAGTAAACCACCTCCCTCCCCTAAAATTGCTTCAGCTCTTCCTGTCTTTGAGAGGATAAGAGAGTCTGCCCACGCCTGTCTGGACTCACAAAGCACTTAATAATAAACTAGATGTGGACACTAGCCATCAACAAGAATACAGATGGTGCAATGAACAATTAATATTCATGCAAGTGAACATTCAACAACATTAGCATGTAAGCAACAGCAGACATATGACACGGATGGATTCAGATAACTTTGAGTCTTTTTCCCCTTCCTTTCCCTTAC
The DNA here is from genome assembly GCA_003731715.1 of Anabarilius grahami. NCBI lineage: Eukaryota > Metazoa > Chordata > Actinopteri > Cypriniformes > Xenocyprididae > Anabarilius > Anabarilius grahami. Next base: position 1,345,996 of record RJVU01078493.1, read on the forward strand.
CATCAAGCACTATTCAGCCAGAACATTTAACAAAACAACAAATGTGTTAAGTTTTAAATGATTAAACAACTGATAAGCTTTGAAGACTAAAAGTATTTGGGCTCTTTCTGATAGTCAAATGTTAGCAGAACATGTTCATAATTAAATGTAATCATCCACAGCTGTGGTCAGACCGACTTCATTCATCCACTAAAATTGATACTGGAAGCGGTTAGTTAGCAAGTGATGGCAAATAATGACTGTAAATAGTAAAGTTAGCATCATTAGCATGTTGTTTACACTTGATTTGATATTTAGGTATCTAGGTATTATCTATTGCAGGGATCCTTCACCATAAAATATTAAATAAAAGTACCCTTGGAGATTTTAGGTCACTAAATCAATAATTTAAAAACACATTTGAATGTTTACAGTTCTCTGATGTTGGATAAAGGTCATATGACATACAGGTAAACAAGCAAAATATTTCATTTTGTTTGATTGTTTTTGTTTTTTTATTATTTAGCTTTTTATCAACTTACAAATTCTCTGCAGTTCTCTCATGAATCCTAGTTTGGGAAAACCTGATCTAATGCAACAAAAAGTGCTTTTTGGGGCCACTCCACGTAAAAAAAAAGAAGTCATTTATACACAACAAACACACTCATCTATATAACATTTAACCCCTTTCTAGTTCATTAAACTACCTACTGTTTTATTAAAACAAGCTTAGAGCACTTGCGCTTACACACACTCACACTCGTCCAGTGCTACAACAGGCTTCAGTCTACTTTGAGCAGTGATAGAGGATCAGACTGATACCAGAGCAGAAGGGACTAATGAGGCTGTGATCAAGCTTTTAGTCTAGCTGAGAGAAAAACGGGTGAGGAGAAAGAAGAAGATGGTGAAATAAGGGAGAATGAGATGGATGATAGGCTTGACAAGCAAACGGGCTTAGGAGAGCTGGTGTTCACAGGTGTTCCAACCTAATTTTTACTGAATATCTTCAATGAAAAGGTCAAATTAGGTTTCAAAAAAAGTCATATATTATCTTTTGCTACTGTAGTCATCATCATTGTTCTGCTTAAAAAGTATGCTATCTCTACACTAGAAACAAAAAGGAACAGTGACAGCCACAGTTTTGTAACACAGGGCAAACCCCTGGTATCAAATCCCCTTGACGTCCGTCAGATTACACAATGTTCACTTTAGATACAAGCATGCCTTCGGTATGACTTCACTGGGAGTTGGACATTCCCATGCTGTGAATCTAGCACCTGCAGGGCAAAGTACCTTAGCGTTTTGGTAGCTGTTGCATGTTTAAAAGCACAAAACACAACTTAGTCCTTTGTTGAGCACATGAACAGTTTGAAGCGATGGCGCTCTGATAGCGTTGGTCATCATGTGAATATGCCATTGTCTCGAGAATACAAATTCAGATGTGAAAGTCGCCAAAACACAGAGGAACACGACCATGTGACTCTCATGCGAAGGACACTGTGCAGCACCTGACTAACTATGCAGTATGTTAGTGCAAACTGAAAACAGTCAGCGAGAGACGGCTCTTAAACCAACAGAAGTGGGTCGTCAGCTACTGGAGAGGGCTAGTGGCATGCGATGCGTGTGCTATATCAAAGTGATGACGGTGCCTGGAGGTGACTCTGCAAGCGGTGAAGCAGTCCTCCCTTCATAGAGAATCCCTGTCTGAACATTTGAGGAGACAAAGGCATCTACTACTTGAGTATAAGGCCAATAACAAACACACTTTTAGGCGTAATTCCACAAAGAAATGTAATCTTCAAAGAAGATTGCATTTCTCCTACTCCTGCAGCCCTCTCCTACTCCTGTGGCCATCCAAATCCTGCCCATCCATATTTTTTATTCAAAATGGTGGCTACAATCTTTCATTATTTATTCCAGAAAGCCTAAAATTGAAACCATGCCCAGTGCCCACAGCTTTTAAGCTGTGTCACCCTAATGCACTCAATTTATTACACAATGCGATGTTTCTTGCTTTCACACATTTCAGGCACTTACCTTGATGGGGTTTGAACTGAAACGAATCTTCCTGCTGGGAGGTGGTTCATCTTCTACAGGCAAGCCAGGGACTTCTGAACAGCTGGATTCCGGTTCGTAAGCATCATCATCTTCAGCCTCCTCATCTTCATCCAGCTGACTACCACCAGAGTCCTCTCCAATCCCACTGTACGCGCTGATGTCCACCAGATCTGCTTCTGAGATATCCTCTCTGTGGGATTCCTCCTCAGCGCAGGCCTGTCCAATTTCCTCCCTTTGTTCTGAGGGCTCATGGCTGCTGGTGGCCTCCCCATTTTCCAGAGAGGCGTGGACATCCGCCTGTACCAGTCTGCTCCCTGCATCCGGTGCACTTGGTGCGGCATGCTCCCCTGATTTGGAATCATTGCTTGATGCGTTCTGGATCTCCTCTGACCTGGATGTATCGAAAACTGAGCCAGCACTGCCAGAAGCCACATCCTCGAATGATTTGCTATTGGGTCCATCAGGCTGGATGCTTGTTCTGCTCTTCGGACTCCCGGGTGCACCTTCTTGGTCTGTGCACTGAGCTCCCTCCTCTTGATTTTCTGTTGGAGAGAAGGCTCCTGCCTTTCTGGTGGTGACTATGGAGTTGATTCCTTCGACCTTGGCCGGGGTAGAGCCTACCCCTTGAGAAGGCTGTGGAGAGGTTGAGGATGGTCGGTGAAGGTTGTTACGCTGGTCTGCTCTTTCAAATACTGCGCTCAGCTGGCTGACCGTAGGGGACACTGCATCTGCGGGACAGTCCCCTGCATCCAACCTGTCTAATGACTCGGTGCTGCCGTTGAAGCGAACCACCACGTCCAGACGGCCATCTTGGAACCCTGATGCTCGCTCTTTCTTTAGCAATATTCGATTAGTTGCTGCCTGCTTCTCCTGCATGTGACGTTGTTCAAATATCTTCCGTGTCTCCTGAAGCTTAGAGTAGCCTGTGGTTGGTCCACGGGAACCGCTACCATCAGTCTTTCCATCGAAGCGGCTAACCCGCTCTGACACAGTCGCGCCGAGTTTGAGCAGTGCACTGTGATCCACATTCTCATTCAGACTGCTTGCTCTGGGAAGGGACAGTCGGATCGTCTGGTCTTGGGCTTTGGCCTTTGACGGATCCTCTTCATCCCCGGGAGAACCCATCTGCATGAACATGTTCTTGATGCGGTGCACATTGGAGCCGTACCTGCGGCCCCGGCCCTGTGGTCGAGGTTTCCCATCCTCCCCGTTAGCAGCACTGGAATCTTTTACTGGCTTGAGGGATTGAATTCCAGCCTCATAGGCATTCCTGTGCGGCGATGCACTTCTTGCTACAAGAGTGGTGCTAGTGCTGCCGCTGGCTGCAGATGGGGGTTCAGTCTTCATCATGGTTAATCAAACAGCAGTAAAGACAAGCAGAAACAGCATAGCCCTCTGCTTTTCCTTCTTATTGAATGAATAAGAAGTGGCACCCATCAGGATCAGTCCATATTATCAGCCGCAAAACAGAGAAAAGGAGAAAGTATGAATAAGACAAAAATACATGACATTTTATCAGAAATATAAATCTATAAAGGGTGGCCCTTTGAACACTTAAGCCACACTTATAAATGAACTTCATTGTATTAGATACAAAATGATGGGATGAATCGCTTTGCAAGTCAGGTTTTTTCTCATTTATAAGTCGCTTTGGATAAAAGCGTCTGCTAAATTAGAAAACTGTAAATGTAAAATATTAAACCAAGTGGCGTCATCAAATAAATTATGCTAGGCCTATTGTCAGATTTCAAGTTCATACATTAATGTTAGTTCACATAATTTAAAAAAACAAATGAGACTTGGTTTGATATTTTGCATCCAATGCAATGGTATTCATTATTTTTTAAGTGTAGTTTAAGTGCTTAAATACTTTTGACAACTCATTTGACATCTCAATTGGGGCCACAAATATCATAGACGGCAACTGCACAGTGCAAATGCCTACATGTTTAGCCCTTACGGAACAAAAATATATGGGAATATACTGCAAAATATAATGCGATATAGTAGATTATACATTTACATATTTGGGAAACTAGTTTACACTGCAATATATGCATTGACCATGTGGCTATATATTGATATTTGATATATAAAATATTTAGAAATGAAGACAAAAATAGCATTACATGTAATATTCATAAAAGTCTTATCTGTTATTGTGTACATATATTGCACATACATGTTCCTATATAAATGTTCCCATTCACGGAATGAGTTACAGCAGATTTCTTGTTCCCAAGATGCTTTGCTTCGGACAGTTAAAGGAAAGTGTTAAATGTTAAAATTAAGTGTTACTTCATGTGTTTTTTTTACAATATTAATATACAAGGAGATTTGTTAGTGTTTAATGTTCTATTATTTTGGAATTTAAAAAGTTTTCTGGCATGTGTGAGTTTTAAAGACTGTTACTTTATTTAAAAAGTAATGGCTGTGCATTCTTCAGCCCAGTAATAGTTTATTTGCTTAATACTTTAGTACATGCAGGTGTGCTTGTGCTATTGTACATTTACAACGTAAATAATTATAAAATATAAGAAATATATGACATTATATATTTCTATATATTTGTGTGTGTGTGTGTGTGTTTGTTTATACAGCACGATTGAATATATCTGCAAGATATTTAAACACATGCAGTACTGTATCTTGTCACATGTACATCTAGGCTATATATTATGAAGTGTATTACTGAATTTTAAAATTACATACATTATGATATATAAGTATATATATTGTCACATATTTTTCAACATATAAAAAGTGCCAATTCCTTATTATTCAATATACTGTAATATATTAACACAATAAATTATTCTGTATATTTTCAAGTATACTGTTAAATCATTGAGCTGATCATTCATATATATAAGGAAATATATTTTCTTATAGTACCATAATGTGGTTATTTGAGCATTCATTGACATTTCTTCCATGGCCACACAGAGGCCCCAGGGTCATAAAGCCAGAAAAGTTACATCTTCAGACACCTCTTACTTTTAGAGTTAACTTAAAATTGCACTAAATCAAGAGTAAATGAAGATATAAGACAAATTTTAATATACAAACATTAAATTATATATATATATATAAATAGATACAGATTCATTAAAGAAATGCAACAATAATCAAAGACTGTAAACGAAACGGTTTACGCATTGATGCAATACACTTCCGTAATGACTCTAATCTCCTTGAGAAGTACTAGCTAAGTATAGCCTACTTCTCACATAGCTTTTCACAAACATAAACTATTCATTTTGGCAGACAAAAGTATTTAAATAAGACTATTAACGTGGTAGCTCGTTTTTAGATGGCCTAAGGTGGTGATTAGATGACAGACCAGTAACAAACCATCTTGAAGTGGCCAAGCTGTTTGTTAGAGAAATAAAAATTAAGTTCAAACAAGAATATGACCAGCTTGAAGCCAGCTACCATGTTACAAAACGCAGCTCCCAGCTTAAGCTGTATTTTCCAGCAGGGTTGGATCTCTAATAGATGTCAAATTGATCTTTCTGTCAGATAAAGGAAGTCAGATCATGAACGAAACCGTAAACAGAGGCACAAGAACATGGGACCACTTTAAGTCATTTGATATATATAAAACTGTGCACAAATCCTTGGGAAATACCATGCATACTGGCATGGACAGACAGGCTTTGTTGTGATCCCATGCTGCTGCTGCTGCTGATGCCAGTAGATTACTTATCTTGGCAGCATGAATCAACCAGCCTTTAGGCGCCGAAACATCGGCTGTCGTTTTAATTTCGCTTAGATCGAGATGTTCCTAGAGTGCAAAACAAACCAAATCGCTGATTAAAATCGCAAGCTGTAAAATACATCTTTTCTGCGCCGCTAATTGTGTTGAAGGAGTGTCAACAGAACTGAAGCCGCAGCCTGTCAAAACATCACATTAGGACCCTGCGGAGCGAGCGGGCCGCGCTCTCTGCAATGATGCCTCGACTCGCTTCCTGCATCCTCTACCGTCCAAATAACGGTTCTAGCGCTATAATCAAAGGAAATGAGGGGAAGCGCAACATACAACGTGTCGCGCTCTCCTTAATAAACTCAACATACCTTGTTTATCGTGTTCATCGAAGACTCCGTCCTTTAATCAACGCAAAGTCCATTGGTTCGCAAATCCATTGTGTCCACGAGCCGTTTTCGCCCTCTTGATTTCCCCCCACGAGCGTGTGACGCGCCTGCCCCCTCCCCTCTCTCTCTCTCTCTCTCTCTCTGTCTGTCTCTCTCTCTCTCCGCTTGTGCCCTTCTCTCCTCTTCACCGCTAGTAGCATCGCAGGTTATTTTAACCTTTTAAGCACAATACAGTATGGTGCATATACACCGGTCACTTGACAATAACTGAACAATAGCTTTGCACAGCAGCAGCATACAAAGTAGTTGTAGCCTACAGTAAGATGGACAAATATTTTATAAAGCATAGGCCAGTAAGCTACGGTATATTACCGAGAGAGAGATTTTTTTTTTTTTACTGTGTCCCTTTGTTTTTGTCCCATGTCCTGTATTTATTTATCGTATTCCATATAAATGTAAATTCGCCCTGTTTAATTGTATTTTAATTTTAGCTGGTTCCCTTTCCTTCATTTTCTTTTCCATTTCTTCTCAGTCTTTAATTAGACATGTTTGTTTTCTATTTCAAGACAATAAATGCTTTAATAGTAGTAATTTAGTAGTAATAGTTAGATAGATAGTTAGATAGATAGATAGATAGATAGATAGATAGATAGATAGATAGATAGATAGATAGATAGGAGGACAGGAGGGCAGATAGATAGATAGACAGATAGATAGATAGATAGATAGATAGATAGATAGATAGATAGATAGACAGACAGACAGACAGATAGATAGATAGATAGATAGATAGATAGATAGATAGATAGATAGATAGATAGATAGATAGATAGATTGATAGGAGGACAGGAAGGCAGACAGACAGATAGACAGACAGATAGATAGATAGATAGATAGATAGATAGATAGATAGATAGATAGATAGATAGATAGACAGATAGATAGATAGATAGATAGGAGGATAGGAAGGCAGACAGACAGATAGATAGATAGATAGATAGATAGATAGATAGATAGGAGGGCAGATAGATAGATAGATAGGAAGGCAGACAGACAGACAGACAGACAGACAGACAGATAGTCAAAATGACAGACCAGACAGAGATAGATAGATAGATAGACTTATAGATAGATAGATAGATAGATAGATAGACTTATAGATAGATAGATAGATAGATAGATAGATAGATAGATAGGAGGGCAGATAGATAGATAGATAGGAAGGCAGACAGACAGACAGACAGATAGATAGATAGATAGATAGATTGATAGACAGATAGACAGACAGACAGATAGATAGATAGATAGATAGATAGATAGATAGATAGATAGATAGATAGATAGATTGATAGATAGATCCTTTGAATCTCTAAATAAAACCACTGCAATCCACAGTGAAAGAAAGACAAGAAAGACACACTGACCCACTTTAGCCTCATTTGAGCCTCTTTTTTATCGTAGGCAAATGTTGGTGAGTAGAAAGTGACATTGTGTGGTGAGTTTTAGAAGTTCAGAACATCACTAACCATTGTAGACACTGTAGCCAGGACACCGGTATGGAATCCCACACCCTGGGGAGTCTTTGTTACACTTTCAATCTGTGATTGTGGAAACCGTGTCTGTGGGCGCTGAATATGGACTGAATATGAAGTGGGACAGCCTTTTCAGCTCCATTTGCATTGAAATTTGACATGCTGCTGCAAAGAATTTTGAATTAAGGGATAAAGAAGATTTTTACTCAGCCCATGATGTTGCACACTGCAGGCACAAAAGATAGACTGGTCATCTGTGACAATCTTGTTTGTAGGCTAGGAATCGTGTACAGGAGCTTTGGCCAACAAAGGATCAATGCCCCACATTATCATTTTCAGTTTTTAGATGACAAACTCACCCAAAAAACATGATTTGTAACTGAAACAGTTGCTCAAAAAATACCACAAGCTGTATGAGTTACAGTTTTTCCTTTGCAAATCTGAATACATACAGGGAAACTGTAGTACTAATCTCAGACTCACCCCTACATGGTTTAAGATAGGTAGATAATTACATAAATGCTAACTCTTGATCTTTCAAACTGAATTGTACTCATTATTTTTGTAACAGCATCATCTATAGAGTAGACAATGGCAAAATACTGTCTAGAGATGTGTGACTCTCTCATTACATTCCTGGTGAGTGCAGATCAGCAGAAGCAGATTGACTTCCTCAGGGACTCAACTGAAAAGTTTGAGAGCGTAATCATGAATTATAAACTGTTTACTGGTTCTCATCAATGTTAACATGCTAATACCATCATGCATCTGTCTCAGGGTTTTGGCTTGTGAACACTTAAGCTTCCTGTCCTTGTTTGATGATGATATTATTCTTCCTGCTAAAATCTGTTGCCCCAGCAACATTTTGACTGCCACGGTGACCCATATTTTCTCTGATACTAATCTCACTACTCACATAACACACACAGACTCCCCCTGCACTGGGCTTTTAAGCATGAGTGTGTTCAGCGAAATCGGATCACACTAGCTATTGTTTGTCTGACATTGATCAGACTCAAACAGTTCACAGGGTGCCACCTCTTACTGAACTGCTCTACATGCAATTAGGCCAGGAGCTGGTTCTCTCTACAAAGTCTTATTCGCTATAATAATATACTGAATGGCCTTTACACTTGGTCCTTGGCACATCTGGGCTTTCTTGGTTTGTGTTTGGACTGTTTGTTGTCGTTGAACTGGACTGGTATTTGTTTTTTTTTCTTTCTTTTCTTCATAATGCTAGTTTTCACAGTGACCAAGAAGGCATGTTATGTTCACATTTTGTAGTAACATATTAAAGGATTAGTTCACTTTTCAAATGAAAATTAGCCCAAGCTTAGCTCACCCTCAAGCCATAGGTGTATATGACTTTCTTCTTTCTGATGAACACAATCGTAGTTATATTAATAAATATCCTGACACATCCAAGCTTTATAATAGCAGTGAACGGGATTAATGAGTATGAGCTGAAGAAAGTGCATCCATCCATTATAAACGTACTCCACATGGCTCCGGGGGGTTAATAAAGGCCTTCTGAAGCGAAGTGATTCATTTGTGTAAGAAAAATATCCATATTTATTAAGTTATAAAGTAAAATACCTAGCTTCTTGGCAGACCGCCTTCCTCATTCATCTTACGGAAAAAGTTTTATACCTATGACTTGAGCTGCCTGATGCATTGAATCATATATAATTCCAACAACTTAATAAACTATTGTTGTCTAACAGAACAATGCTGAATCCAGTGTGTGAACATTTTGTGATGAGTGATTCAACTTGCAGCAGCAACAGTTTCCTTGAATATTCAAGTTAGTAAGTAGGCTACTTCACCAACATAATCAACAGAATAGAATAGAATAAAATAGAATAGAAAAAACACTAAGATCAATAACACATAATGATCAATTACAATGACAGTGTCACAGCTACACAACCTGCACCTTCAGACACGGACACTTACGCCACGCCCCCTCGTTCACAATCACCGGAATACTGAACACCTGTACATCATCACCAGAGCCACATATAAGCACACCAGTCTCATTCACTCATTGTCTGGTCTTGCACCGATCCCTACACGTTACTCGCCCTCTTACTACCTGGACTTAGTACTTACCTGTTGTCTTCATCGTCTTCGTCTCCTATCCTGAGTCCTTCATCCTCATCATCATCGTCTGTGTCAACTTCTACATCTGTCTAGGAAAGTTATCATTATTATACCAGTTGTCTGTTCTACGTGTCAAGATTCCCCACCTGTGTTATCACCTGTGTCTGAAACCTCTGTCAATAAACACTGTTGCACATTACCTCATCTGAGTCCTCGTCTGTGTCTGACAGAAGACCAGACCAGATGCAGAGCTCTTCAGACACAGGCGGGGACCGCACCGCGGATCCCTTCCTGACACTGGTCAACGCTGTATGGTCCTCACTCCTTCAGGACGCCCAATTCACGCCACCCGCTACGACCACCGCACCGTCATCTTCAACACCTACACAGCCGGTCACTTCTTCAGCTGCCCCTGCGAGTTCCATGGCCAAACCAGCGACATACAGCGGCGCGGCGGAGGATTGCAGCGGGTTCTTACTACAATGCTCTCTTTACATGGAAGCCAATGCTCATCTGTTCACCACCGAAAGAAGCCGGGTGGCTTTCGTCATTAATCTTCTATCCGGTAAAGCCCTGCAATGGGCCCAATCTTTATGGGAAGGTAATTCTGCTATTATTGGTTCTGTGTCCTCATTCTGTTCCCAGTTAAAGGAAGTCTTCGGTCAGCAGACAGCTGATTTGTCCATCCACGATCAACTATTCAACATTCGCCAAGAAAGGAACGAGACGGTGAGTTCTTATGCTGTGCGCTTCCGCACCCTCGCTTATATAAGCGGCTGGAATGAAACCGCTCTCATCACAGCTTTTCGTCATGGATTACGTGAAGAAGTTAAACAATGGATCGTGGTCTATGAAGATTCCCTGGGGTTAGAGAGCTTAATCCAAAAATCCATCCGGGTTTCCCAACGACTTGCTGCCTGCA
>RJVU01078493.1:1370042-1392923 GCA_003731715.1 Anabarilius grahami
GTGCCTTGCTCAAGGGTCTCACCTCAGTCGTGGTATTGAGGGTGGGGAGAGGGTGGGGAGAGCATTTCCCTCACCGACAATCCCTGCCGGACCTGAGACTCGAACCCATGACCTTTGGGTTACAAGTCCGACTCTCTATCCATTAGGCCACGACTGCCCCAGGTTTGCACCTGTCTTATTATAGTTGGCGTGTTTCTACCACTATGTAGACGATGGTGACCTAGTGCTCCCCATCAATGCTTTTTGGTGTTCTGAGCACGTCACCTGTTGGATTGCGTACTCAGGATAGCAGCACCACTTTCCGAGGAAAGTTGGTGTATGTTAGTTCCTGTCTTTTATTCCTGCGGCTAATCTTTTGTCTAGAGTATAGGCCTGTATGTACATAGCCTCTTCTAGTTAGCATTTGCTAGGTTAGCATGCTTGGGTTTTAAACTGTTTATGCTCACATTATGTACACTGCCACAGGCTGTGCCACATGTATTGGAATGTAGGCCCTATAGGCCTCCTTCAGATCGTGTGATTACGCTGGCCCTATTTCAGCCAGCCTTGGACATTGCCTGCTGGAATGTGTGTTAGCAGTTCTCCTAGTAGCCTTTGGATCACGAACTGTTGTCGCGTGTGGCTTGATTGAGTAGGCCCTCTTAGGCCTCCTTTCTGGACCCATGTTGGCGCAGTGGGATGTGTTAGTGTTCCAATTAGGCTGCGGCCTATGGTCTCTGATGTAGGAGGGCTCCGAGGAGCTTCTTTATCAGTTCACCTGTTGGCACAGTCTAGTATACCTTTCAGTTGCTCTGCCACCTGTTGATATAATCGTTGGCCCTTGTTAGGCCTTCCTTTTTGGTTAACTGGTCTGGTTCAGCCTGTGAGAGTATATTTAGTTGTATTTAACCACCTAGGAGCATGCTCTGTGCAAACAGGCCGCGTGACCTGTTCTGCATCAGAAAAAGTTGTAAAACAACCCTTCTGAGGAAGTCTTGTTACATTGCTCTCAGTGGCTTAGATATTGCCAGTCCGGCTACGGCCTCCTGTTTCTGGTTTGGTTGGCTCCGAGGGGCCTTCCTTTTCAGCTGACTGATTGGCACAGTCTGGAGAACTGTCTACAGAAAGCAGAGCCATCTGTTGCTAAGATCGTCGGCCTTCTTTAGGCCTTCCTTTTTAGTTTTCTGATTGGCTAGCTGCGACCACCTTTAGAGCAAACAGCCCACGTCGGGTCTGGTTTGGTGCTGTATTTTCTTTAAGGAAAACTAGCACACTGCTCTTTGGTGGTCTAAACCCTTTGGCAGCCACCTGTTGATGCCACATGTACACTAAGTTAGGCCGCCTTCTCGGCCTCGGGTGTAACATTTGGAGTTCAGCTAGAGTGTTAACGCTGAGGAGTTAGCTTGGAAATGCTATTACTCTGAGTGGCTAGCCCCCCAGTAGACGGTAGTAAACCTAACTGAGGTTTGGTTTCTTACTATGGTCTCAAGTGATAGTTGAGCTCCAGCCACCTAGAAAGGAGGTGGATCTTTCAGGCTCCTAATAAAGGCCAATGGACTTATCCCATATGCTAAAGGTTCTTAGGCTCCTTTGGCCGCCTTTTTCTCAACATATGGTGTATGTTGATGTGTTAGTTGATCCGAGGATCTCTTCACACGCCGTTGGCCACGGGTCCGGACGGTACTTAACCTCCTTCGGGTCGGTTAGTATCCCTTCTGGTACCTAGGAACACTGCCATGAGCTGATGCCATGCATTTGTCAAGGTAACAGGCCTCTCGAGGCCTTCTTTGACGAAGTATTGGCGTATGTGGTACTCCTCTAGTTGGTAGAGAAAAAGGTGCTTTTACCGAGTACACTGCTCGTTGGCTCGTGTTGGGTAGTATGTGCAAACGGGCAAAGTGTTCTGTTTGCTTCAGAACAGACAAATGTTCGGGGTGGCTTCCCTGGGCCACCTTCTGGATATTCTGTTGGTTTATTCATCATGCTGTAGGCCCTTATTTGGCCTCCATGAGTGTTTGCCCATTGCATGGTCTACTTGATTAGGCGAGCTTTGTACTTCCCTTTGGGTTGTGTACATAATAGTGCTTAGCTCCCTAAGCTGATTATGGTGGTTGGCTAAAATAGCCTCCCACTAGGTTTCAGCCTGTGGGCTGGTTTGTGCTTCCCTGAAGGGTCAGGCTTTAGCGCACAGCCTCCTTAGTGCGTTAAGTAGGCACTAAGTAGATCCTAGATGAGCGGGATTACACTCCCCTCGATATGAGGGTTCATAGCACTCAAGCCGAGTTCTGCTCTCCGGGATGCCCGTCCCTACGCACTCCTACCCGCTCCCTCTAGTAGAGACTGCGTCTGGGGATTCTGTGTTTAGACAGGGTTGGCTTCACACCTAGCATGTCTTACGATAGGACCAGGTCAGCCTCCCTGGTGGCATTGAGGGTGACTTTGTCCCCTCTAGTGGCTGGGCGGGGTCCCTTTGGGGCGCCCTGCCCTCATTCCCTAGAAGAGACCACCCTGTCTGCGGAAGTGTGGATCTCAGAAGCTCTTAGCGGCCTTTTTAGGTCTTCCCCCCTCAGGAAGACCTCTCTTAGGTACAGCTTGGGCTAGATGGCCTTAGGGAATGCTGTCACTGACAGTCAGGTGTAACCCGAAGGGGGAGATGCTACAGTTCCTTCAAACTGTTTTGAGCCTTTGTCTCAGCCATTCTAGTTTGGCATGCTCTCCCCTAAGCATGGCGGCGTGGGTATATCGTTCCCCAAAGCGCATTCAGCGCAGAGTAGAAGTTCCCTTTCGAAAGGGAACGTCTCAGGTTACGTATGTAACCATAGTTCCCTGAGAACAGGGAACGAGACTCTGCGCTACCCTGCCATGCTTGGGGCTGCCTGCGGGACAGTCCCTCAAAGACGATAAATTCTGACTGCTTCCGTCGGCGCGCCTTTATACTTCCGGGTCGCGCCATATGACTGTTACCGGCCAATAGGATTGGAGTTTTTGGTATGAGGTTTCGAGACACCGGGTCACGTGGGCGTTCCCTGTTCTCAGGGAACTATGGTTACATACGTAACCTGAGACGTTCATATTTAGATGATTGCTCTGTTGGGAATCTTTTAATGTCAAGCTCACCCTTTCATCATTAAATCATAAACCAGAAATTAGTGTTGGGTTCGAGTCCACCTTAGCCGAATCTGAGTCTTTAGTCAAAGACGGCCAAGTAAATACTACTGTATGTCATAAAATCTATATCTTAGACTTGTTTTAACCTTAAAAACTTGGAAAGGCAATGCCAAATTAAATGTAACAAAAGTTATTGCATTTTGTTATTTTTATTTTTGATTTCACATCATCTCATAGTATCTTGCTGAACAATCTTAAAGTCATCATGTAATGGAAGTTAGGGCTGACTTGACCTCTGTATTGCGACAAATTTAGCTTTTTGACTTTTGAATTTTACGTGGCTGAAAACGTGGCTGTGAGGTATAGACTTACAGTCTTTACAATGGCATACAGATTCGATAAAGCTCATAAATCACACATAACTTTCAAAACTGTTTTATGGAGTTTTTGTGTTCTGATTTTTTTTTTTTTGGAAAGATGTTTTGTCTGCTGAGCAAACTATTGAACATGCTGTCCTTCTATCCCTATACAGCCTAATTTTAATTCCTGTCAAAAATGAAATGATTTGTTAGCATTTTTATTATATATATATATATGTTTAACAAATTACATTATTAGCAGTTTATTGTATGAATCTATGTTTTCAAATAGATTAATATTTTGTTAGGAGTCTTTCCTGCCTGCCTATATACACAGGCTGCACCTGTATAACCATATTTACCATAGTAAAAAGCTATAGTAATAATCAGAATATAAATAATATCAATTAAAAAAAAATTTGTTCACAAGCCCCACTAGAAAAAAAGGGGGAAAAAAGGTGTGTGTGTGTGTGCACATGTTTTTGTGAAAAATTTGTATAATGACATGGGTATTACATAGGTATTACAAGGAGAGGGTGACTTATGAGGACATTACCCCATGTCCCCATTTTTCAAAAGGCTTATAAATCATACAGAATAAGTTTTTTTGAGAAAATAAAACTGTGCACAGTTTTCTGTGATGGGTAGGTTTAGGTGTAGGGGTAGTGTAGGGCGATAGAAAATATGGTTTGTACAGTATTAAAAACATTACGCCTATGGAATGTCCCCACAATTCACAAAAAAAAAAAAAAAAAANAAAAAAAAAAAAAAAAAGGTGTGTGTGATTTTTGACCTATGTGAACTACTGCTTCCAAGAGGTTAGAAACAATATTTTTCTTTTTGCCTCATACTTAGAAGTTACCATTCTGTGTTTAAAAAATGACTTTAATTTTCAAAACGAAGCAAAAAATGAATACTAGCATAAGTAAAAAGTTCTCAAGCTTACTGTAGATATGTAAACAGTCTAATTACTAATTACAAGTAATAGGACACCAACAGCACTAGACTCGGCTGCACTCAGAAACTTTTTCCAAGTCCCAAAGGCTGGAGTCTGAGTCATGTCAGAGTAAAAATGCATCCGTGACAAGTGCAAGTCTGTTAAAAGTTGGACTCAAGTCTACACTCGAGTCAGACTACCCCAACTCAAGCAGAAATTGACGTATTTCACGATACCTTTTAAAGCTGGGCTTGTTCTGAACAGAGCATCTTCCTCCTCATCAAGAATGACTTCAAGGCCTAGAGGAGCAAATAAAAAAAATACAAAATATTTAAATTGTGCACTCATCAAAACACATTTAATGGAGATAATTTACTGCCCAAATAATAATTTACTTGAATATATGCTCAGATGGACCGATGATACAATAACAATGCACTTACCTCGATGTTTTGTTGAATGCCACTCCAGTTGCTTTGTATTAGGTGGATGTTTGTTCACCGTGGGAAACCAGTATCGATACAACTTCAAACAATTGCGAAGCAGCATGGATTGATGTTTCTTGACAACTGAATCTTCTAGACAACTAGTCTTGTGTACAATCTCGCAGATTGAATATATCAGACTATGGAATCGAGCAGAAAATGCAATCAAGCAGAGTGAAACTTGCAGACTGAATACTGTTGTCAAGCAGAATGAATCTAGCAATCAAGCAGACGTCAGACTACTGTATTCATCTGATTCAGAACTGAGTTCTGCT
The DNA here is from genome assembly GCA_003731715.1 of Anabarilius grahami. Classification (NCBI taxonomy): domain Eukaryota; kingdom Metazoa; phylum Chordata; class Actinopteri; order Cypriniformes; family Xenocyprididae; genus Anabarilius; species Anabarilius grahami. The sequence goes on from RJVU01078493.1 coordinate 1,375,186, forward strand.
GACAGACAAGCAGACTGAGAATAATGTAGATTCTGAACATCCTAATTTATTCAAGCTGTGATGTCACAGTGGGCATTCCATGAAGCTGCTGCAGCTGATGTTCTTCAGACTCAGAGGAAAGACTTGTAGCCCATCTGTATTTCTCTAATAATCACTCTCATCTCCTTCATCAACTGCCCTCTCTTACTGATCTGCTAATAAATCAGTATTCAAACTAATACACCTGTCATATCTATATCCATGTATAGTGTATAATGTGTAGTGCTAACTGTAAGTATGTCAATAGTACACTGTGTGTACTGACTATATGTATGTGCATATTGCACATTTTTACCTGTTGTAGTCTGTATAGTTATATGTCTGTATGGTATATGTTAATTGTTTCTGCAATTTTTGGAACACGCTCACAAGAATTTCACTCTCCAAGGCACATGTGCTGTGGTGATGTGACAATAAAATTGACTTTGACTTTGACTCCATTAAAAATAACATGGCTGGGCATGATTTTTTAGAACAACTGTGTGTGTGTGTGTGTGTGTGTGTGTGTTGCCACCATAGTATGATAGGTTAATGTTAGTGCCTAAACTAAAGGCCCGTTTACACTAAGAACTATAACTATACAGATAATTATAACGATAACTATATTTGCGTCACACCAACGAACGATAACGATCTGTTTATTGTAAACTCACGCGCTGCGTTTCAAAGTGTGTACATGTTATGGCTGTTCTTGTTGCATTAACACGGCTTAAACCAGCAGGTGTCGTCAGCATGCTATGTTTCGAGTGTGTTCTGTAATCAATCTAATCTAACAGTGAATTTAACTGACGAGGTCAATATATAATGATAAAAAACGCCTCGGCCTTTTCGCTGCAACTTCAAAGCAAGACAATGTTGTCAAAACTAGCACTGGATACCTGAGGTAATTTTATTTTACACTGTTTGCTAGCCTGGCATAATGATCTCTTCGTTAATACTTCTCACCAGTTATTCCGGGGGTATGACCGATCGTTTTCCATATTAATTTTCTTTAAAGTATTGTTGAAAAGGGGGTTTGACTTGTCAAACAGTGGCTTTTTCTGGACCTCGGCGATTAAATTATCTGCCACATCGTCTGCAATTTTAAATGCGCGAGCCCTTACATTATAACGGATTCTGATTGGCTGTCAGAGTTTTATCGTTCAACAGCAGGAAAAAATCGTTCTGAAATTGATCCTAACGATATCGTTTCTCTTATCGTTATCGTTATAGCTGTGGTGTGGACAGTCCTATTCTTTTATATTTAGAACGATTTTTAGAATGTTTATTGTTATCTTTTTAGTTATCGTTAATGTGAACAGGCTAGTTCACCCAAAAATGAAAATTCTGTCATTTATTACTGATCATGCCGTTCCAAACCCGTAAGTCCTTCGTTCATCTTCAAAACACAAAATTAAGATATTTTAGTTGAAATCCAACTAAAGCCAGCAATGACATTTCCTCTCTCAAGAGCCATTAATGTACTAAAAACATATTTAAATCAGTTCATGTGAGTACAGTGGTTCAATATTAATATTATAAAGTGACGAGAATATTTTTGGTGCGCCAAAAAAACAAAATAATGACTTATTTAGTGATGGCGGATTTCAAAACACTGCTTCAGGAAGCTTCGGAGTGTTATGATTCTTCTGTGTCGAATCATGATTCGGATCGCGTGTCAAACAGCCAAACTGCTGAAATCATGTGACTTTGGCGCTCCGAACCGCTGATTCGAGAGATCATGTTCATGGATGCGATTTTTAACGTTTCTGTAGTATGAAGCAGAGCAGGACCGAGTGTTGTGGGAGCTGATGGAGCGATTGCGCAATACACGCCGCGAGCAGCAGAACTTTTATTATGCCACAGTCGCCGGCGCTGCTTCCGCTTTTCCGGTCATGAGTATGAGGTAACGCAGCTCTGTTTATCATATTAGATACATTTGAGTGTGTTGAAAATGATGTTATAATGTTACTCTTTGCGTTCGCTCGGAGGCTGCTGTTACACTTGTTGCACACTGCAGTAAGATAGATCGATTTTAGAATATCATATTAAATACTGAATGGCTTGTGTTGATAAATGGGATGCAATTAATTTTAAAACGTATTGGAGAAAATGCTGTAATACTGTTACTAAAAATAAAGCTGCATCTGATTATGCTATGTTAGCTATTTCACAAAATAGTGTTTTTCTCTGAGGCATGGTAAAGCATGGTACTTGCAGAAAATCAAGTGAAAGTGAAAGTGAAGTGACATGTGGCCAAGTATGGTGACCCATACTCGGAATTTGTGCTCTGCATTTAACCCATCCAAGTGCGCACACACACAGCAGTGAACACACACACCGTGAACACACACCCGGAGCAGTGGGCAGCCATTGCTGCGGCGCCCGGGGAGCAGTTGGGGGTACGGTGCCTTGCTCAAGGGTCTCACCTCAGTCGTGGTATTGAGGGTGGGGAGAGCGCTGGACATTCCCTCCCCTCACTGACAATCCCTGCCGGACCTGAGACTCGAACCCATGACCTTTGGGTTACAAGTCCGACTCTCTATCCATTAGGCCACGACTGCCAAGAAAATTAGATTTAAACAATGACTAAACGTGTTGAGCTATATAACAATAATTAGTTTTCTGTCTATAAATATCAGAACAGTTGTTCCCTGTCTATTAAAACATGTAATATATTAAAGCGTCTTTGGTGTTTCCATGGTTTCTACAAAATAAAACCGGAAACAGAGGATAATGCGGGTATGACGCAACTGACAGGCGACTCCTCACACGTCCCGGAGCCTTGGTTAAAATTGCAATTTTCTCACGATTTACAAATAGTTGGAAACATTTAAGATATTGTAAGTACTCAAGTGAACAAAATATATAACACTGGCCTAGTTGTTTTTGGATATTTTACTGCAAAATTCCTTACATATTGCACCTTTAACAAATCAAAGATTCTTGATTTTACTGTGTTTTACAAAATGTCCTAACCTTTCTGGAATTGGCGTTGTACCTTAAACAAGTTGATTCGTATATTAGGGCATGAAATGCGGTAGCCTATAATTGTTTGGGGTGTTTACTGATTAGATTTTTTCTTTTCTGGAAAATTATATACAATCTACACAATTTATAACAAACTGGAAAATGTAAAAACCAAAAATATTAAAACATTGTTTTTTTTTACAGTGGAATGTAACATTTCATTTGAATATCAATAATCTGCTTTACACACTTAACCCTCTATGGTATGGTGTTGCCTTCAGGCAACATGGTCTATTTTAGTTTGTTTTTAATAAAATAAGGCACCAATTGATTGATCAAGCATATCTCAGGACAGAATAACTCAAACACTAATCAATAAAAGTGCAAAAAAGACCAAAACATGACCAACAGGTGTCCATTTTGTGTCCTGTTTCAACACGTCACATGACTCTTTTTTTTCTCCAATGAAAAGTGCTTTTTTCACTTGTTTGTATCCATTTAATCATCTACAAAAATACATGTCACCTTCACTGGCAAGTAAAGAAGTATTTTCAAGAACTTTACATTATATATCATCAAATGTTTTAGAGAAAATAACAAAAAACTGTGTGTTGCCTCAAAGCAACATTGTACCATAATGGAATCGCATAAGGCCATACAGGCATAATAGGTTTGAATACAAATGTATTATATTTGTAAGGAAAAGAGTTAGAATTATCTAAATATATTTGCATTTTCACATGATTTTGTAATGCACTTATAAGAATAGTAATTCACATACTATATCTGCATATATTATGATCTGCACATTTTCTGTAGCACTTCAAAAAGGTATAAAACACAGGTAGAAAAGCCGGTGAGGGTGAGGGTGAGGATGAGGATGAGGGGTCATACTGTGATGAGGAAGATGAAATCATAGTGACAATCCATCAGGGAGAGAATGAGGGGGAGAGAGAAGATGGAGATGAGGATGAAGATGGATATGATAACTTGATATAATAACATAATAATATGATGGTTTGGTAATACTTGTGTTCCAGGGCAACAGCTGGATATAAAATGTTACTTTTTATTAAATATGAAACTTTTAATACATTAAAAACTAGATAAATTTGTTTGTTCAAGTGTCTAGTTAAAGAAATTTATGTTTTCAATAAATATATTTATTTTTTCTACATGAAAATGCCAAATGTTTACATTTTTCCATTGTGGTACAATGTTGCCTTGAGGCAACAAACTTATAAAAATTAAATAAATTAAAAAATTATGAAAATGTTTATTGATATTGCTAAAGTGTCCAATTTTAAGCATGAAAAACAACACAAATAATTTTTTCCTCATTGATATCATATTGCGTACCATAGAGGGTTAATAGTGTAGCACCCTATGCTACCTGTCACCATATAGTGGCATTTCTGGGCCTTAAATCAAAACTTACATCAAAATGTGTCTGTCGATTTTGCACATTTGATCATCTGGTACTAGGCTATAAATCCTCTTTTTTCTTCAATAGTAATTCTTTCAGCTTTCCTTTTTCCCCCAATGTCGCCTTCGCTGTTCGAACTCCCAACTCTAAGCTAAGCCTCCCCTTAAAACGTTACTGGCCAACCCTACCGTAGTGACTGTTGCCAGAAAAGCCTTTGCACTTTTTCAACTTTTTTCCAAGTCTGTCTTTTTATAGTTTTAAATGGGTTGAAAACACACTTGTAGCTGGACCATTTATTGTGACACAAGGTAGCCTGACAGAATGTGTGTTTTTTTCTTTTCCAGATCTTGAGAAGTATGTATTGTGAATTAAACGATTTGCTAGTGCCCAGTTTCCAAATGACCATGTACAACGACAGTACGAACACCTATATTTGCTCCAAGGTAAATTAGTTACTTAACTTAACATCATTTAATTTTCTTATAGAGTAGGTATGGTAGTTTTAATAGCTAAAGCATTCACAGTAGAACAATAGTGAAACGTTAGGATGAGCTCTGCTTACACATGTCAGTCTATTCTACATATTAACTTGCATTTACTTACGTATTTTGTCTGTTTAAATACCATTTTGAGCCAGTAGAGGGCGCAGGGAGCCAACCCGAGACCCGAGTGGTGAACGTGATTTCACCAAGTAAATATGTTGATTCAGGAACATGTCTTTACTTGGCAAAATTAGGGTGACCCAGTAGCAGTATAGTCTTCCTGTGTTCAGTTGCATAAACTGTTTAGAGACTAGTATAGTAGAGTCATTTATATTTTTTCCCCCTTCAAGACTGGTCATAACGTTTTAAACGTTATAAAAATGTAAACTGGGGCCGGTTGCATAAACCACTTAGACTGGTCTTAAAAGTTAAGACACTAATGTTTTTCTTGAAGAGTGGTCCTAATTTTTAAAAGTCCGTTACATAAAAAGGTAGATTGGTGTAATTTGAATTGGAAAAATAACATTGATTACCCCTTGGTTAACTGCAAGTTGGTCAAACTAGTTCTTAAGTCACAGTCTTAATATAATGACTAAGTTTATGCAACTGGCCCCTGGTCTAATTTGAATTAAGACTGATCTTGGTTAACTACTAGTTGGTCAGGCTAGCTCTTAAGACAGTCTTAACATAGTGGCTATGTTTATGCAGCTGGCCCCCATATCTAAACTAATTAGTCCTCATTGTATTAATAGTTTAACATCTCTAGCTGTTATATCTCTTTTGCTGGCAATTAAAAAAAAAAAAAATTCCCAATTCACCTAACCTCATTTTATGCATTTCTTACTCATATCTCGACTAATTCGTGCTCTTTTTCATAGTTTTATTCCTTCACATAAAATGTATGTGCACCACATGCTAATATTTTTATATTTAATATTCTTTGTGCATGATTTATATGGGGAATAAAAACTAAAAATATGTTGAAAGTACAGATTCATTAAATGAACTCAAAAAATCTTTTAGTTGTAGCTAGATGCAACAGTCACTGCCAATTGCATAAATAATATGCTACTGATTTCTACACATTTGTATCATAGTCTTCAGCTACTCTTTAAATAAAGCCTACTATTTCACTTTAGTTAGGTTTGCAAAGTTTTCCCCTTCCTCAAAGAATTTCAGTGTTTAAAGTGAAAGTGAGTGCATGGATCCAGTTAGTTTAGAAATTCAAGCCCCCCACTACGGAAGCCTCCGCATACCTTACGATACAATGGCCCTGTTGTGTCCTACAGGACTACCACCTTCACTACTGACCACCTTTAGCATTTGAGTGCACACTGCAGCAAAAGACTGGTTCTCCTCAGTTTAAGCTCCACTTTTAAATACTTGGTATTTCAATATTTTAAAATAAGTATGTTTACAGCAACATCTCTCTCAGCTTTCAAGTCAAAGGAATTCTCTGCTCGCGGATTATACTATCCTCAACATCTCGGATGACCCATGATTTCAACAGATGTGGAGTTCGGAGCATCAACCATCAACCAACACGAGCGAGTCTTGATCTGAATTTTCACCATTGGATCATTTGGATTATCAGTGGAATATTATCCACATCATCTTGGAGTGCATTGATTTCAAGACGCATTTTTGTCAGCATAAGTGCCTCAAGGCAGCACAAGGTTAGTACACGCAAGCATCAGAACATGCAGTATTTCTTTCTAACATTGTAACTTTAAGTTATTTTGCTCAGAGTTTATGTCCTGAGTAGCATAAGAAACTATTTTTGCAAAAACAACAACATGAAAAAAAAAGCACCAAAAATAAAAGTAGCAGACGTTTCTGATATTTTCTTTAATCTTTCCTTTTAGTCAAAACAACTGTAACAGGTGCAAGCTGTGCTTCATTCAAGTCCATTAGGCAGTCAGGGACGAGTCAAGATCACTTCTGACAAACATAAGGTCGACCACTTAACATGCTTTATTTCAGCATTCAAAATAATTAAAAACATCTCAAATTATTATACATATACAAAATAGGTACAGATCTTCTTGTTTTAACCCCCGTATGGTGTGCTTCTCTCATAATTTTAGGACTTTTCTATTTGATTGCCTGTTTTATGCTTTAAAAAAAAACCTAGGTGAAAACAAAACAAATCCTGATTACAGAGGGATGGGAAGGAAGTGGGGATATAGCTAAAAGCAACTGGACAACACTGGGGGGGATATTTTGCAAAGAAACCAAAAGACAACAACCAAAAAGTGTCAAAAGGTGTTTGGAACATAAAAACAGACTCCACCTGCTTATTCTGCACTTGAAAAGACTGCGTGCATCACAGCTACAGTACTGCTTCTTAACAAAAGCTCCGCTGTCTGGCTCTTAGCTTACACTTGAGAAAGAGAGGCATCTGTTACAACTGGGCAGTAAGATACTAGGGTTTCGTTAGCACCAAAGGCCCTGTGAGCAAAAGCGACGAACAATACATTACTTTTAGAACTTTCAGGACCTCATGAGGAAATAGCACCTTTACAGCTGTCACTTGATCTTTTAACCATATTTCTGCCAAGTAAAATCCTGACCTGGTGTTGGTCAACACTGGGAATTGCAGGTTTCTTTTTTGAGGTAGCCATAAGACATCAAAACAAAGTTGAACCCCTGTCTCTACTAGATGAACTTTGTGTGACTCTTGAGAGGAACGCTGGCATTCGGCACCCGATGGTCCTAATGGGTATAACACAAAGACACTTAAATGTCATTTTACAGATTTATTTAACACCTGAACATGGTACAAAGCATTTGGTTTTGCTCTTTCATTGTCCTTCCTCAGTGGTTGAAAAAAAGTCACTTGTATCATTGTTGTTTCTTTAAAACTCCAGGGGAATTTTACACTTTATAAGTATATATTATTTTCTTGTTGCCAGTGAAACAAATGAGTCTTCTAATGTATCCTCAGTGTGGGTGGTGGTGACAAAATAGTGGTCCAAAAAAAGCCTGATAACACACAACCACTGTCTTCTGAAGCACAGGTCTAAGCAAGTGGACCATTTGGACAGCCAAATTGAATTCTAGGGTTTGGTTTTAATGCATAGAAAAGATTTTTAGAGAGATGATTGCTAGAAAAAAAACACACACGCACACAAACAATCTCAAGTCCAGATTTCTTTTTTACAAGAAGCAGACTGGGCCAACTTCAATGCCAAATTCCTGATTAGGTGCACCAACGTCCATAGGGGCGATGTCAATAATAGGCAGACGGGATGTTTTCGTTGTTTTGTAGTCAATGACTGTCTTGCCCCACGCACCGGTGTGCGACTGGAGAGATGGGGAAAAAAGGAAAACAGGGATAGAATTAGAACCATTACAAAACCATTCTTTATGTTGCTATAATAATAAACATTTATGTTGCTAAATGGAAGTTCATTCGGATAAAAGCTACTGCTAAATTAATAAATGTTAATGTAATATTACTGAAGTAATGCTTGGATATTGTCATTTTAATAATGTATCTTGTATTAGCTCTCAAATTCAAATAAACAGAACTGTTGTGATATTGAGATGCAGAATGACTGTGATGTTCACATCAAGAAATGATCTAGAACTCACCGTGCAGCCATCCTCAGTGACGCTGTATGTGAAGCGGCTGTTTCCCTCTGCTCTGATCTCAATCTCGTTGGAGCCTTGCAGCAGAAGAGCCTTCTTCAGGTTGCCAGAAGCCTGGTCCATGTATGCAATGCTGTTCTTGCAGTGGTATGTAATATTCTGGGAGGCCTCAGTGGACATGAGGCGCAGGAAGGTGAGCTGAATGTTGACATCCTCAGCCTTGGAGCCCTCGCTGCCATACTCGAACTGTAGGTTTTGAGAGGAAAGCACAAGAAAATGAGCAAATATAATAAACAGACATATGAAAACAAATCTGTTATACTTTTTGGCCTAGTTGACGTCCTCACCTGGAAGCCATCAGTCATAGCCTCTCCGAACCAGACGTGCTTCTTCTCCTTGATGTTCTTGCTTGTGTACCAGGTCTTCTTGGGAATGGTGGACTCAGCTGGGTAGACACAGGTCTCGCCAGTTTCCATGTTGCAATAGACCTTGATGGCATCCTGGTTGCAGCCCTGGTCAGGGTCAATCCAGTACTCACCTGTGTTTTGTTTTTGAGGAATGAGAGGATTAATGTAAGCATGACAATGTAGTATGATGACTGTAGAATTATTGTGTAATTGAGAAACGTACCGCTCTTCCAGTCTGGGTGGCACATCTTCAGGTCACGGCAAGTGCGAGCAGGGTTCTTCTTGGTGCCATCTGGGCTCATGATGCTCTCAATCTGTTGGCTCAGGGACTTGAGGGTGGTGTCAACCTCCAGGTCACGGTCGCGCATCACATTGGCATCGTCGGCACGGAAGTGGCGGAAGGGATCAGGGGCCTTCTCCTGTGGCTGGGCAATGAAGCCGATGTCAAATCCACCACCAGAGGGTCCAGGAGGTCCAGGGGGTCCAGGAGATCCAGGAGATCCCTATATCAGAGAGTAAACCAAATATGGTGGGGTTAAAGTATATATTTGGTTTACTGGGTGCACAGTCATGTAGAAAAAGAAAGAATCACCCACAGCTGGTCCAATTTCTCCATTGCGACCACGGGGTCCAGGAGGTCCAATGGGTCCAGGAAGTCCGCTCATACCATCCTTACCAGCAGGTCCAGAAGATCCACCAGGGCCCTATTAATACAAAAACAGAAACATCCAAATCCAGTCAGAATGAACTTCAAAACATTCAGGCCACTGTGTATATGCTTCAACTACTTGATCAAAGCAGAAAAATAATGGTAGTACAAATATGCAGCAAGATTTTATATTTTAGAATAATACTTACTCTAGGTCCAGCGGATCCAGAAGCTCCAGCAGGTCCAGGCTCTCCAGAAGGTCCCTATGGACAAGAAAAAAGAAGATTTCAGGCTATGGATATTACATCCGGGATTTATACTGTAAGTTCCATAAGCTAAACAGAGTCACTTACAGAAGGTCCTGGGGGTCCCTGCATTCCAGTAAATCCTCTGTGTCCCTTCATGCCTCTCTCACCAGCCTCGCCAGTCTCACCCTTGTCTCCACGAGCTCCAGCGGGTCCCTGAATAAAGACATTACACCTCAGACGACAATAGAGTGTATACCACAGATGAACCTACTTGCAGAGTCTGGTTTGGCAATTCTTTTGTGGTTTGAGTCTTTGAGGCAGGACTTACAGCGGGTCCACGGGGACCAGCAGGGCCAACAGCACCGGCAGGACCAGCAGGGCCCTAAGAAGGAAAAAATGAATTTGTTTAATCTACTTCCATGCTTTTTAAGCCATCAAAAGTTCAAGTCATTATTGGGGATGGGGACACTTACAGACTCTCCACGATCACCAGTCTTTCCAGCAGGGCCAATGGGTCCAGGAGCACCAGGAGGTCCAGGAGCACCAGGAGTGCCAGCAGCGCCAGTCTCACCACGGTCACCCTATATCATGAGTGGAAGAACAGAATTTTGTATGGGACACCACCACAGTCACACAACCTAATGTGTGGTAAAGAGGTTTGACTACTGAATGTGTTGCATAATGGGAAACCATGAAGGCTGCAGCTCACCTTGGGGCCAGCAGCACCATCACGACCAGCAGAACCCTCATTACCTGGGGTACCCTAATGTGAAGCAAAGTACAGGTGTCAACAAGGCAGGACACTATTGTTTTAGTTTGTTTATGCCAATGATATTCAACAGGTATTAGTGTATAGGTGTGTATCCTTACCTCACGACCAGGCTCGCCAGGAGATCCAGCCAGTCCAGGGGGTCCCATGGGTCCAGGAGGTCCACGTTCACCAGAGGGACCAGAAGGCCCCTGTTTGCCAGGCTCTCCCTAGATGGAATGATGAACAGAAATATGATGAAAGCTTTACCACGATTGATGCTTAAGAAACCAACTTTCCAAAAAGACGAACTCTTGAAGGTAGATACTGGCTGAATAAAACAAGTTCATGATGGCATGTATGGCAGTAGATGAGCAAGCAATCAGTCTAAAATAAGGGAGCCAGAATACTCACAGATGGGCCAGGGAGACCAGGGAAACCACGCTCGCCTCTTTGTCCAGGGAGACCAACAATACCACGCTGACCAGCAATACCTTGAGGTCCTGGTGTACCAGAAGGGCCCTGCAAGAAAAGGAGGGATATTAGTGAGATAATATAGGAAGTTCATCACAGGCAATGTCTTTGTTTTATTCGTTCTTATAGATAGATATGATGTATAAATATCTACTAAATTTATACTAGCACGGAGATCAAGATGGAAGACAGAGGGTGAATCTTATTTCCCTCTAGCAGAGATGTATTAGAGCAAACAATTCTTCTAACAAGCACACCACTGTCTTACAATTGATCTCTACCTTTAATCAATTAAATAACTACCACATTTGGTATACAGAAAGCTCTCATCTAAAGTATAACTAATTAAGTTGTGAATTTGTAAGATAATTGTGAAAATGATTACTATCAAGAGCATCAAATAAAGAGAAACAAATTGATGAATAAGGAAAAGGGTACAAATTAATATTATTTCAAACCATCCTGCATTTTATTTTGGGGATGACTTGTGAGAGAATTAACTGAGAGGCCAGTAATAAGTAATCTCTTTGATACAGAGTTTACAGGCCTTTATTCAAAAAGAACCACATTAAAGCTCATCTGTATTTTGCCTAAAAGCATAACATTGGGCCAGTTGTAATTTGTTAAAAGATTTTGTGGTCAGATGAGACCAGGATAGTATTTTAAATGCTCAAATAAATATATGTTGTGCACATACAACACTGCCAAAAAATGTGAGGATTTGAGAGAACTGGTTAAGGAATCTGAATAATTTTTCTAGGCACTGTAATTGATATTACATTCACAATTTGCTTACAGTCATGTACTTAGCAAGGCCATAAGGTAAGGCAATAATGTTACTGATCTGCGTGAAAGACTTACAGTGGGACCCTCAGCTCCGGGATTTCCTTTCTCACCAGGGGCACCAGGTGGTCCAGCAGCACCAACTTCACCAGTGCGGCCAGCAGCTCCAGTCTCACCACGGTTACCTTTCTGGCCCTCCTTACCAGCAGGTCCAGAAGGTCCTGGGGGTCCAGCGTTTCCCTAAGAAAGACAAGCAGCAATTAGAGAACCGTTGTTAATTATGGAAGAGAACCACAATTACTATGTAAATCATTGTTATAGAGGTTCTTACAGCAGGGCCGGGAGGTCCAACTCTGCCAGCAGCACCAGGGAAGCCAGTAGCACCCTTAACAAAAAAGTAAAAATGGATTAGTCCAATTGTTTTATGTCAATTGTAAAGCATAACATTTTGCAATTTTTAATTGTGCCAAGTAATATACCAACCCTAACATATCACCCAGGAATATGAAATTATGGAAGTCATACTCACAGGGGGACCAGCAGCACCACGGGCACCCTTGGGTCCAGTAGAACCAACAGGACCCTGTATGGCACAAATCAATTTGATTAAAAATTTGGATGTCATCAGTAGTAAAGGCAACCATGACTGTTACATGGATCAAACTTTATAGACCCAAAGGAGCATGTGTCTGTTTTGGATGAGGAGATGATCTGAGAAGGTGATCACACCTGAGGTCCGGGGGCACCAGTTGCTCCTGCAGGTCCTGGAGGACCAGAATCACCCTTAGCACCATTGTCTCCAGCCTCTCCCTTAGCACCAGGCAGACCGTCAGCACCCTGTTGGAGAGAAATTAGATGTTTGAACTAAGAACTGGTCTGTAATTGTTAAAAAACTTTAAGGATATATACTAGAGTTTGTTACTCACAGGAGGTCCAGCAAATCCAGCAGGTCCTGGAGCACCAGTCTCTCCGCGCTCACCCTATTTGTAATTGTAGAACAGATGATGCCATCAGATCATTTTGAAAAAGAACTTCAATGTTTCTTTAAATGATCAATTTAATATATCTATGCATCAAGGATTGTGCTTACAGGTGGTCCACGGGCACCAGCAGGTCCAACAAGTCCAGAAGCACCAGTCTCTCCCTATGTTCAAATACAAATGAACCATGGTTGAATATGCTCTTTGACTTTGTAAGAATTATCATCAGTAATTATGGATGTATGGAATATAGCACAAAAGACACTCACCTTGTCACCAGGAGCTCCAGCAGGTCCAGGAGGTCCAATTGGTCCGGTCATACCACGGATGCCATCTTTACCAGGGGCACCATCAGTACCCTTGGCACCTTGGTCACCCTGGGATAAGAGTTTGTTGTCAATTTTGAGAATTTGTGCCCTTCAATTCAATTGCTGTGAATGAGTACTGAGTTTCTTATCAGGAACAGCTCTCAAAGTTCAGAATGGTGCATCACAAGTACTCACTCTGTCACCCTTAAGACCTGGCAGACCAGCAGAACCACGCTCGCCAGGCATTCCTTGAAGTCCGGGAGGACCCTGAGCGCCAGGGGCACCTGAGGCACCAGCATCACCCTAAGAAAGCAAGAAAAAAGTTATCTGATATACTCTTCAGGACTTTAATTTGCATTTTGGGACATCCTCTGGATTTTGCTTAGCCATGTGTTGGATAACTTCAATAAAGTGTGTGAGGACAGGTGAGACTCACCTTGGCACCATCGTTACCAGCTGAACCAGGAGAACCACGAGCGCCAGCAGGACCAGCAGGGCCAGGAGCACCACGCTCACCAGGGAATCCTCTGTCACCCTGGGTAAAAAGTAAATAGAGATACCATCAGTTCTTGTCCATCTCACATATCTAGAACTAGAATTAGTATTATGGGCTATGTGCCATTTGGTGATCATGTTGTAGATACTCACTCTGGATCCAGAAGGTCCAGGAGCTCCAGCCTCTCCAGGAACACCCTGTAATAGGCCGAAGAAGGCAAATCAGTATTGTGTCGCCTGGCCTTTCATTTCTGATAGGACTTGATTGCTGTTGCCCATAGCTATTGCTCATAGAATTGTCAAGGAAAGTGTATGTTTATGCATAGTATCCTTGCAAGCAATGCTGAACTAATAATTTTAGATCTTATGTTCAAATCTTCAGGAATATATAATAAACAGCAGTTCCATATCAGCACATCATCTAGCAACTTACCTGCTCACCAGACTTGCCAGGCTCACCGGTAGAACCCTGAGGTCCTGGCAGACCCTGTCATTTAGATGCACAAAAAAAGAGATGAGCATATTGATATCAGTGTCTATAACAAAAATGTTATATTGTGTATGGAGTGGATAGGGTGGATAAGATGAGTGGGCAAACTCACCTGGAATCCGGGAGGACCAGCAGGTCCCTGTTCACCTCTCTCACCAGCAGGCCCCTATTCATGAAAACAATATCATGAGACACTTTAGCCAAAGTGGTTCATTAAATATGAAGTGGTTCATATTTAAAAGTGGTTCATTGTTATTGTAAGTATTATTGTAAAGTAGTAGATGGAAGTACAATATAAGTTGAAGCTATATACGTTGTATTCGTGGCCATTATATGAACATTCGAGACAGTTTGTATAATGTATTAGCTGTTTAAAATGAGTCTGAAATAATGTTAAATGATAAGATGCATTTTGGGATATTGAAGTGCTACTTACAGCAGGTCCAGAAGCACCAGGGGCACCAACATCACCGTCCTTACCTGGAGCGCCCTATAGTTAAGCATAAAACACAATAGAATAAGGCCCAGACTAAGAAACTATGAACCAAAAAGGGTAAAAGATAACTGTGGTGTGGAAAACAAAAGCACATATACTTACAGTAGCACCAACAGCACCCATCACACCTCTCTCACCAGGTTTGCCAGCTTCACCCTGCACAGGGGCAAAAAATAAACATCAGACTTAAAAAGCTTTTTGTAACAAATGCACACAGAACCAATGTGCTATCAATGTAGGACTGTCTGCATTTTGACTATGCAGTGAGAATACTGACATTTTATAGTGTAGTTTGTTTCAAACTGAAAGAGTAAAGAGAGTTTAGAGCACTCACAGCAGCACCCTTAGGTCCAGGGAATCCCATGACACCAGGCTGTCCTCTGGCTCCAATGGGGCCAGGTGGTCCAGGGCGGCCATCTTGTCCAGAAGTACCCTATCAAACATAAAACAAAAAGACCTGTGAACTTTGATCCTTTTCTACCTTGTATGAATATCTGGGTATGGGATGGCATGTATGAATGAATGTATGGTATAGCACTATATTCATTTGGAGGTAATTAACCCCCGTTTTCACAGACAAGGCTTAAGCCTAGTCCCAGACTAAAATGCATGTTTAAGCTGTTTTAACTGAAAGCAACTTGCACTGACATATCTTAAAATATATTACTGTCATTGTTTTGTCTCAAGATCCATACCAGTAATGTTTTTTTTTTCTTTCTTTTTTTCTAAGGCACATTTATAAAAGCTACCTTAAATGTCCTCATTGAACTAATGTCTAATCCTGGCTTAATCTAAGTCTTTGAAATCAGGCCTATGGGTTTGACTGATTTAGGTCTCTTTTTTGAAACCTCTTTTTCTTTAAATGTTCTGGAATAAACAATCTTAGTGGTCAAAAACAGTTTTAGGCTTGATATTGTTGGATTTCAAATATCGATTCCAACCAGTAGTATATAACATGCATTTGGGTTATCTGTTATGGTGTAGTGGGTTTGTTGTGACATTATGAAGAATTGTGTTGGCACTCACAGATGGTCCGGTCTTTCCATCAGGTCCAGGGCTGCCAGGGCTACCAGTCATACCCTGTAATTGGCATAAAGAGAGAGGGGGTCAGACATACTAATCAATCAATCCCACCAATCATATATAGCATTCTTGTTGATGCCAATTTTCTCACCTTGGATCCTGGCATACCAGGTTCACCATTGCGGCCAGGCTCACCAGTGGCACCCTTAGGTCCAACAACTCCAGGGCCTCCACGCTCACCAGGGCCACCCTGTTACAGAGATCAGAAAGAGTTGCACCATTTATCATTGCTGAAATATGACATATGAATATCATAATATCCTAAACAGATTTTCCACCTATTTTCTGTTTAGTAGCTAACTAAAAAGGTTGTTAATTAGTATGAAACATTTTGTATCTTTTGCAGACCTACCTTAGGACCTGCACCTCCATCAGCACCAGGGAAACCACGAGCACCAGGAGCACCCTGCACAAAGAGGTGTGTAATTGTTATGGTCTAGACCACTGTTAAGGTACTTACTAATATTTTCGATTATCTGAAGAGGTAGCGTGGGTACATACACGTTCCCCAGGAGGTCCACGGCCACCTGAAGCACCGGGCTCACCACGGGCTCCTCTTTTGCCTTCCTCACCAGGTGGGCCAGGGGGACCCTGAACTCCTTGGGCACCCTGGGTAAGCACACAAGAAAAAAAGATGATGGTTAGACATGAAACTGAGATTAGAAATCAATTATTGTGTAATGGTTGCTTTGTCAATCCTATGGCACTGTTTTAACTAAATTTGCTTGATTAGATTGATATAAAATGGAGTTTTAAAAATTATGAAGTGAGTGACAGTTTTCTAGATCTAATAATATATAAATAATAAAATAATATAGTTTATACTTACACCCTCTCCCTTGGCACCAGCCTCTCCTTTGGCACCAGGGGCACCGGCCTCACCCTGTAAAATGTAAAAAGAAATTGTGTGAAATAATTCACATTTCGTTTGAAAAAATGTGGCTGATGATCTGAGAAGAAATGGACACTTACGGTGTTACCCTTAGGGCCAGGGGCACCAGCAGCTCCAGAAGGTCCGGAAGGACCACGAGGTCCAGGGAAGCCAGGAGCACCAGCAATACCAGGAGTGCCCTGCAGGTGGCAGCAGAGCGTAACAAAGATGTGGCCGTTAATTTACTAACACCAAAATTCTAATCCAGAAAGAGGAAATATGTTGGCCTAAATAATTAGTTTTATCAACAAGAGCATTTGCTGATAAAGATTAAACTGATACTTACAGGAGAACCCTTGGGACCAGCAGCACCATCAGCTCCGTTGTTACCCTACAGTAGAAGGAAATCAAAATGGACAAGCTGGTCAGGACTGAACTGCACAAATATTAGAAATTTAGGACTGAAAAAATATATTATATTTGATATTTAAAAAGAGAGTCACTCACAGCGGGTCCAGCAGGACCAGCAGGTCCAGGGTTACCAGCCTCACCACGGGATCCCTGTGGTCCCTCTGCACCACGAGCTCCCTGAGCACCAACCTCTCCCTGGAGAAAGCAAAGATCAAAAGTGAGATGGGTCAACATAACACGTATGAAGAGCTACAAGGGGCATCTCGACTCTCAATGTCAATGAAGAATTGTGTATATAGTCTATAAAATAACCTTAAGATGATCAATGTCTCTATGATGCGAGAAGACAAGTTTGTATGTCATCTTAAGTTTCATTATGTTTTTAATGCTGCATGATGACTTTCTATTAAATGATCTAATGTGGATCATTCAAGCTCCAAACAAATGATTTAAAATAAATAAGCTTTTAACTACTAGCACATTTCCAAAGATCAACTCTTCATGTTGGCCTACATAATCAAGATAACTGACAGAGTTGTCGAGAGGACCGATATCTGGCTCTATTGGCCCAAATACAGTGCCACCTTGTGGTACTCTAGCTATTTGTTTGGTTTGATTTGGCATTTGAATATGTGCAATTATGTGAACAAATGAGAGTATTTGTTTACCTTAGCTCCAGGGCCACCAGGGAATCCTGGGGGACCAGCAGGGCCAGTTGGGCCCTAAAAATAGAAAACGAAAAATAAATTATAGTGAGTTTTTTACTCATCATCATTTTTCAGATTAATTCAGATCTGGTGGGTCT
>RJVU01078493.1:1392949-1409866 GCA_003731715.1 Anabarilius grahami
GGCTACTTACAGGAGGACCAGCAGCTCCAGCGGCACCATCATTACCACGAGCACCCTGAAAAATTGAGAAGCTGTGATTATTTGAAACTTATTCATTATTTATATATTACAAAGTGTAATATGTGCACTGTAGATGACAGGATTTAGATAAAGAAATTATAAATACTGCGTTTTTCTTTGAGGGGTGATCTCAACCCATGTAAAATGATCCAAAAGGCACAGTATGTGTTTGCAAAATGCTGTTAAGCTACTCTAAAATGCTCAATTTCCATGTCTGTCTTTTGTTAACAAGGTACAGCACGTCTCATCGACAAATACTGTATAATACTGCAACATAAATAATATATCAGGACAATAATAAAGTAGGGTTATAAGGGTTACTTACAGCAGCGCCAGGAGGACCATTACGGCCTCTCTCGCCAGGCAGACCACGAGGACCCTGGGAAATAGAGTTACATTAGAAAGGGCTACATATGTGGATGAGAGAAACAAGTTGCAAAATAGCATGAAAGTCATGCCTAAACATGCAAATCAAGTGTGAATAGATGATACTTACCATAGCACCAGGGGTTCCGTTCTCACCAGAGGCACCAGCCTCACCCTAATGGACAAAGCAGCATGTTAAGTGGCCTGCTTACTGTGAAATTTAGGTTTAAAGTGTAATACTGTTTTAAATTCTGATTTCACCTTAGGTCCAGAAGGGCCAGTATCTCCCTTAGCTCCATCTAGACCGCTGAATCCCTGAGGTACAGAGGATGCACATAAAGATTTAATTCATGTAGACATGGGTTGATAGTCATCAAACGAGAAGAACCACTTCCTAGAGCTAGAGCACTCACTCTGTGTCCCTTGATGCCTGGAAGTCCAGGGGTTCCGGGGAATCCACGAGCACCCTAGGGAGAAAGAGAAAGGATTTTACAGCCTTTGCTACTTTTGTGAGTCATACACCATAATGCTAATAACTAATATAATGCAATTATAACAACAGTGTTTTCATTGGAAATCCTGTGAACGGTCCTTTTTGCAACACTCACCTGTGGGCCAGGGGGTCCGCGCTCACCAGGGCGACCGGGTTTGCCAGACTCACCCTACAGAGTCAGGGAAAAACAGATGAGAAAAGGAGAAAGAAACTGAATGTTTAAACCCTAGAATGAGTTATGAGAAATGTTTGCTATTTCACTGCAACTGTTTCCTGATTTATCCGTTTCTCTATGATGCTCATAAATATAATGCTTGGCTCCTTGAAATCTTAGATGAACAACATACTGTACTATAACAGAACTATAACTGAATAAAGGTTCTTCTTACATCATCTTAAACCAAAATCTAAACATTATGTGGATTACTTACATCCTCTCCGTTCTTTCCAGGGGGACCAGCAGCACCACGGGGACCCATTGGACCCTAAAGCAGGAAAGCAGGAGAAAAAAAACCTAGGTTAGGAAAAACATTTGTGTCCATGTGAGTGTATTTTTATGTGTTTCACATTGTGGCGGCATGTGTGAGTCACACTTTGGCAGAGTGAATTATCCAGATGATAAAAAGTGAAATATTGACTAAAACGACTTTTTGTTAGCCAGTTACAGACCTCTGTTAAATAAATAAACAGGCTGGATGTCATGCTTCCACTTAGTAGAAAAGCAATCTAGGTGGCTGAGGTCAAGATTTGTGAACCCTGTACCATTTTGACCTCATTTGACCCAAATGAGTCAAACTGGAGTCACATATGTAAGTAGGTGAGAGTAAAATTAATGTGGGTGAATGTAAACAGGCAAAGTGACTTCAGATTGACCTCAGATATTTACTGAGAAAAAGCTGTGTTTGATCGGATGGATGTACAAATGATTTGTTTAGATACTCACAGGAGAACCAGCCTCACCAGGCTCACCAGGGGGACCAGTAAAACCTTGGGGTCCCTGTAGAGGAGGACAATAGGCAAAAATTACAAAAAAGCACAAGTCTGAAGAACACTGTTACATAATAGAAGCGAGATTGAAATAGGTAGTAGCTCATTTAGACTTCCTGGGTGGATCTAATAAAAGTAATTTTATTTACTTTTTTTGCAGTAATCAAACTAATTTCACAATAATACATTTGAATATGACAACTTATATTATAAATGCATGGTGCATATTTTATTTATTTTTAATTTAATTATGACTTCCAATATGGAATTGGTTTAAAACATATTATATCTCAGGATGATTTTTATGAACTATTAATGAGTACTCACAGGAGTTCCAGGAGGCCCAGGGGGTCCACGGGGGCCCATAGGTCCCTGTAAAAAAGAAAAAAAGGAGATACAGTCAGCAAACCTGACAAAGTAACAATTGGTTAACATATTATTAATACGATATTTTTGATTGAAGCTACATGCTACATATGCTTTGTAGTGGCCTACAGTGAGTTCTATTTATGTAAGAATATACTAAGTTAAGCATGTGTTTAGTGCAGCAGCTGATTTGATGCTGTCTGTCAATAAAAAAGATGAATGGTAATATTATAGGGAGAAAAGTGGATATCCATATTTACTGAAGTGATATTTGCATCACTCAGCGGTTTATAGCTTGCATGAATAAGAATGTGTGTTATAGGTTAGCATGTGTGCATTTTTACCATGGGGCCTGGGACGGCCATTGCTCCGCCAGATTTCTCATCGAAGCCACCAGACATCTGAGGAGAAAAGTTCTGTGGAGAAAGGGGAGAAAAAGCAAGGACCTTGTTAGTAATTTGGACTGGGATCGTTTAGTTCTTAAAAAGGATGAGATGAGACCCTTAAAAAGGATCTGCACTCATCTCAACACAAGACAGGATGAAACATAACTGAATGTATCTAGCTAGATCATGTTCAGGGGCTTATCTTGAGCTTCATCACAAGCTTTGCATGCCTGTGTGCAACTGTAGCTACTGCCCCAAGGGTGCTGTCCACTTTAATGGTGCTGAAACGTGTCAGACCTGTGACCTTAAAGGTCATTTAAATTCAAATTCTGACCTAGAACAACTCCAGAAGTTTTGCACATGGCCTGAAGGTACTTTTAAGTCACACCTTTCACCTATCTGTTGGAGAAATTTAGTATTTTCCCAATTTAGGGTGAGATACTTACTCCACCAAGGCCAGGAGGTCCAGGGGGGCCTGGGGGCCCAGGAAGGCCAGGCTGTCCAGGGATTCCATCATTGCCAGGAGGGCCGGGAGGACCCTGTTTAAGTTCAAGGGAAAGGAAAATTAGGATTTAAGGGGATGCTACACTATAGTACAGAAATGTTTGTACACTGAGAGCAGCTCACATCAAAGCCCCTACAGTTCAAAATGATGCACCACATCTATAGATCAGTCATTTTTACTTGGTAGAGGTATAATTAGTGGAAAGTAGTGGGTTGATATATAATCCTGTTGTCTTTTTACATTAAATACAGACCAAATCATCTCTCTGTGCCTCATCGCAAGAGCTCAAACACCACAAATACCATATAATAAGACAAACTAAACCATCTGCATGTGCTTGTAGCATAATTTTGTTGTTATGAAGACATGTCAGAAGTAAAGCTTATCATTAGTGCTGCTGAGTACTTATAAGTTATATATACCATGCATAATCTCGCAAACAAACACTAGAACAAATCAAAATCTCAAATAAATCAGATCAAATACAACTAAAAATCAGGTAAGTTAAAAAACTGAATTTATAACTATACAAATTCTAACATTACATATATAATATGCACTAAGTTTTGTGGAGTGCTAATGACAGCTGATTTAGAATGATCTACAAGAACTTAAAGATGTTCATTAAGTAAACAAAACCCTTGATAAAGCAATAAACAGATGCATAAAAAGAGAGAAATATAAACCTACCCTGTCACCCTTCTCACCGGGAGTACCTCTAGGTCCCTGAGAGAGAATGATGAACAAAATTAGTTTATAAAGATTTGTTTTCCCAGATAAGTAACGTAACAACTTAACTAGCTTCAAATGAGTTAAAAAGATGCCTTGAGCATGTTATAATTATTGCAACATTCATGCCGGCCATTTGACAAGATTCTTCTATGAAGCAATGAACTGAAAACTTATTTTAGGCAAAAATAAAAGTAAAGCAACATTTACCTCAACACTGGGTTCCTGGAAATCTATACAATTGAGGAAAAGAAAAAGAAAAATTAAAACCACATAAAAGCAGAAATTAATTGGATGTCTCTTATCAATTCTAATCAACAATCAGCCTAACAACTGAGTCTCTGGTTTTCCCCAATTAGATTTGAGGCCTTGAGCCTTGATTTAGGCTTACTAGATCAAGAACCAAACGAAAAATTAATCCAGTGAATGATCATAAGGCTGGAAGCTTGAAGATCACATTTAAAAATCCAAGGGAGTAAATGTTGTGGATCCATAAGAATTTTCCCATACATTTTAAATGGGGGATGTGGGTTGTTCTGTTTGCCCAAGGTAAGGGCGGGCGGGGGGTAAACGGTGCGTGAGAATCAAGGCGTCGTACCGTCGTCTGGGCAGACGGGGCAGCACTCGTCGTGGGGAATCACTGGGTTGGGGCAGTCGGTCGTGTCCTCGCAGATCACCTCGTCGCACATAACGGTGCCGCTGTCGCACACGCAGATTTGGCATGGCTCTGGTTTCCAGACGTCCCTGTCATTGTAGACCTGGCCGTCCAATGTGCAGCTGCCACCTGTGCCTACGGGAATAACGAGTAAAATAGGTGCATGAGTATAAAAGTACAAATGTAAACGTATGGTATTTGAGCATGTCATAGATATAGATTTATATTAAATGTTCAAGTCAGTGTGTTTCATGTTTACTGTCGTCAACGTGAGGCTAAATCAGTGACAGAAGGTGGGAAATGCTTATAATGCACATTTAATCGTCTCTAAATAATCTCCAGATCTCTAAACTTAAATCTTATGAGGGAAATATTAAGTATTTGCTATTATATCAACTGAAATTAGGCCATGCCTTTAACATTTTGCTTTGTAAACATTTCCCGTAGACGTGGGAACAGAATACGCACACCTTTACTTTTGCTTGAAAATGACCTCTAGGTGGCGTAGTGCCCTTAGGCCCAGATTCCATTATTCAGAGGAAAAAGCTTGAGGGAAAATTTCCACGCCCGCTGAAGCTGACCGTCCATCATGAAGTAATTGAAAACTGTCGGCTTGGCAGCGACTAACGTTTTCCTTTAGTGGAAAGTCTGCAGGGTCCGCATGTGTTTTCAATCACCATAACAGACGGGGAAAGTGAAAGGGTTGGGGTGGGGGGATCGTCAAAATATGATGTCATTGCACATTTAACCACCAAGCGGCGCTGTGATACTGTCTGAAATACGTAAACCCTTCAGATGGTAAAATTATGGGTCTGGAATAGTAATTAAAAGTAAAAATACATTTAAACTGTTCTTCTTTCTTTCTTATTGTACAGAAAATCAAGCAGTTTTTGTTTTAATGTAGTTAGCAGTCTATCCAGCTTGGAGAGATGCTCATCCAAGAATGAGATCATCTCTTTTATTGTTTGGGGGGAAACTTTTTTAAATGGATGTCGCCCATAGCCAGATTATTTTGCTGGAACTGAATATTTTTATTATGACTGAATTGCTTGGTTTTCCCCCCAACTAGCCAATTTAGGTTCCACATTTTTTTATCAGTTCATTTTTATAATTGCATGGAGCTCATTATGGAATATTTGATCTTCTCTTCCCTGTCTGCTTCTCTCATTTAGCAGCTGTTGAGGACAACAAATTGCGCGTGGAGGAGATTCTCCAAAACCTGTGCCAACTTGTCTCAGAGCGTGAAAAGGCCCAGTGGCTCTAATGCATATTATCCAGACTAAGCAAATGTTATACTCCCATTCCATAAGAAAACTTAAGGATATAGGAATGCGTCTGCATGACCTTTTTTTTTTTTAGTGCTGAGAGAATAATTTAGCTGTTTCCTTCTACAGCATCACAAAATAGCCTCGCTGCTTCACTTTTGCACCCACTAACCTCCAGCAAAACCGAAAAGTTGTGGAAAAGTTATACTTACGATCATCCTCGCCTTGTCCTCTTGCCAAAAGCACCGTTGCGCTGAGTAACAGCGCCAACCGAATATCCACAAAGCTGAACATGTCTAAATATTAGACATGTAGACTCTTTGAGGCGAGGGAAGTTCTTTTTTTTCCTTTAGACTCCAATCATACACGGTAGGGTCCGGTCTTCTGTGACTCCAATCCAGACCCCAGCAGAAACTCCCTACTGCCTAAACCAACTCTAGGTCCTGGCTTTTATACCCCAAACTTTCTGGGAGGCGCCGGGTGCAGAAGATAACTCAAGCTTGTTCACGTTTAATAGAATAGCGTCCCTCCTTCACTGGACAGGGGGGCTGTCTTCACAACGTTTGCAGAACTAACATCTAAAGAAACCTGATCTCTTAATAAAAAGGTGAGGGTTTGCTCTCAAAACTTCTTTTTGGTGAAGCTATAGGTTGTGTGCCAAGGTGACCACCTGTATTGTGGGCATATCGCCGGACTTGAATTCTGGAAAGACCTCTCGACCAAAGACTTTCTTCAGATGAGGACTTTGGGACGAGGACCACGCAGTGCTTTCTGAACTAAATTTGTTATCGTTTCTTTACGGAACAATTCTGTTTTTGTAGACAGTTTTGTAGTTCAGTTCATTTCTGCATCTATCTATCTATCTATCTATCTATCTATCTATCTATCTATCTATCTATCTATCTATCTATCTATCTATCTATCTATCTATCTATCTGTATTAAAATAGCGATTCAAAAGATATTTATGTATCGTGTATTATGTATTGTGTATATATTATGTATTGTTTGTACAATTTAGGCTTATAATTATCATTTGCACCTGAAATTATTAGCCAAATACAGTATCAATATATATATAGTATATATAGTATTTCGTTTTATTTGATGCATCTTTGAAATGTATAGGCCTTATATTCTGACGCTGATTCAGGATGGATACACTTTCTTAATAAAAGCAGAACAACAACATTGTTCTTTTAACTTGTCACCATGTTTTCTGTCATTTAGGCTTACTAAAATTGAGTGATTGTGAAACATCATGTTTCTTCATGCACTTATCACTGCAGGATGTCACATTGGCATGATTTTGATTTACTTAAAACTTTAAGGCAGCGATTAAACTTCTTTTTTCAGTTTTAGTGGACTTTTTTAATATCTTTGTTGCATTGAAAGAAAACACAGTTGTAAAAATAACGGAAAGAAAAAGTAAAATAAGATAAAATATGGCCAAGACTATAATAACGGAATACGCTCTTAAAGGTGCACATCCATAATACGCGGCCACGCATGAGCCATAAAAAGAGATCTGGATTGCGAGCGGCTGCATCTCTCTTCCGCAGACACGTCGCACCTCTGGAACTGTCCAATCAGAGCTTACGCTCTCCCCCTCTCTCTTCATCTTCATAGCAGTGTCTCATCCAAGAGCTGCGTCTGCCTCCTTATTCCGTACAGAATAATGCAGATGAAAGGAGTCGCGAGCCTTGAGAGAAAGGGAGGGAGAGAAAGAGAGAGAAAACGCCACCTCATCGCTTTCAGGTGCACGTAGGGTCAGTCACGAAGAAAGCGCTTGTGCCACATTCACATCCTATGGCAGGTCAAAGCAATACGACTTACTAAGGAATAATTGGAAGGAATGCATGTACTTTTAAACTAATAACCTAAAAACAAACAAACAAAAAACTTTGATTCTGACAAGTGCAGACTATATCAGGGGGTATTTTTTATTTGTATGCAGTTCAGTGTGTGAATGCATGTGCTCAATATGTAGGTTAATATATATTTGCTTAAATGTTATATAAGTATATACATAAATTACTGAACTTTTTTGTCCCTATCCACCTTTCTAAACGTTTTTTGTTTGTTTGTTGCTAAACTTTTTTTACAGTTACTTTATATAATTTATTTACATTATTCATTTAGCAGATGCTTTTATCCGATGCAACTTAGAAATAATTAAAAACCAACAGAAGATAAAATTATTAGTATTAGTATGAGTACCACAATACTAAATTTGAGTACAAAAGCTAAAGAATTATTACTGTGGAAAAGTAGAGAAAAGACGAAAGAGAAAGATATATTTATTTTTATTTTCTTTGGTAAAATGAATTAAATCACTGGCGACACTCATTGTGACCTTTCTACAAATCCACAAAAATAGAATTTTTTGCTTTTTTGCTATAATTTGTTCCCCCATCCAACAATTTTCACAAAAATAGTACCAAACATATTTCAAATGAAAGGCATGAAACAAGAATGTTGCCAAATTTTAACGAAACAGCAAAAACACATTCATCTACCTATAAATAACTAAAGCCATAGAAACAGACGCATAATTAGTAGTCATATAGCCAACCTTAAGTTACAGACATTTTCTGAAGATTAAAGATTATGTAAATGCTAAACATTCTTTGATTCTCAAAGTCAAGCACATGAACTGCCAATCATAAAGCAATGCTATCATAAAAATGCTAAAGTTATAAAGGCTTAATTTCAAGCTATCGTGCACAGCATATTTAGCCTATTTTGCCATTTGTTGTCAAGAAATGTGCAGAAAAGTATTTTTGCATGGCCCTGTCATTTGTCTAAATACTATAAATAAAGAAATATGCAGCAGTGGCCAAAGTAGACTTGAAAATTTATGAAAATGGATGCAACCGCAAGAAGCCAAGTATTAGTGTTTAGCCTGGGAGAGCAAAGCCTTCTGGGAGCTCTCACATTGTCCAAAGCCAGCATGAGCTGCAACAGAGAAAGAGCCAAGCACAACACTGCACAGACGGCTTCTAAAGATGTGACCTGGAAAAGGCAGCAGGACAGAGGGAAGAAGAAGAACTTTTCATTGGAGCGAAAAATTGATTCTAAATGAGATCTGGTTGGTTTTGCAATAAAGCGAGTAGTTCGTATGGTGTGTGTTTTTTTTTAAAGTAAATTAAATGGTGTCCAATGTTGTCCTTTTCCATTGCTTTTCTATGTAAACACGCACTAGACGGACATGTTTGACCATTGCGCTCGCATCTCACATCTTTTGCAGTGTCTTGTGCATGACACAGTGTTCTAAAAATGTGGTGCTAAAGTTAAATTAAGTTCAACAACAACAAAAAAAGCAATCTGCCCTGCATCTTGCATTTTTAACCGCAAAAACGTGTTCAGTGTGAATGGCCCCAGACGCATACAGGTTTGGAAATGAGTGAATGGGTGGGTGAGTTATAGAATTTGAATATCTGAAACTATCCCTTTAACAAAGACCAAATCTGTTGCATCATGATATCTAAGCATTATTTTAAAGCTTTTGAATGTCAACAAACACATTACTCTTTCATTATCAACCAGAATCACTGGTATTTCATAGGCTACATTCATTCTTGTGGAAAAGGGACACGCTGGCGCAGCAGCATTGAGGAGCTTTCCAACCGTCTTGTCATTATACGGCAACCAGCTCGGTCTTGCACGGTCGGAGACTCTGTGCTTTGATAGGCGGGTGCCTGTCCTGAGCAAACAGGTGTTGTGACCCACCCCACGCTTTCATGGTGCAGAAGGCCTGCTCTCCAAAAATACCAGCCTCACTCTACTCCTGCTTCCACAGCTGTTCCTCTTTAGGAAAGTGCTTATCCTCTGTATGGTTCACAGTCCTGCATACACATGCACACACACACACACGCTCAATATGATGAAGGATCTGTGAACCTGGAAATATACGGGAAGCATGTGCTAAAGAAATGGGAGGGTGACTGTAAAACACTGATAAATCACGTCGGATGCAGGCCCGCTCATCAGGAGGTTGGGTTTGTTTTATTTTACATTAAAAGCTAGTCAAGGTTTTCCAAAGTTACTCTGTGTAGTTTGGATGATTTTCATCTCAGCCCAATTCTTCAAAGCTCTGCTTTTTTTTTTTCTTCTCTGCTCCGAATTCCTCTAAACAAAGTTTGATTTAATGGCATGAGGAAACCACATACTACAACATAGATTAAACCGTTTCTAGTTAAAAACTACACGCTTGAGTCTAAATCTATCCGTTTTGAGGAATTTTATGGAAGTTGCTCCAAAAAACCCAATTAAAGGGCGAATGCTTGCTTTCTCAAACAACATGAGCATTGGCTACGATGAGCACAACAATGTAATCGTTTTCAAGAGTGGCATCTTGGCAAAAGTACATTTAACCGCAAAGTTTTTGCCAACAAGTCAATTTATATGTTTACGATACCCTTCTCAATATAGTGCCCTTTTATGATACACACCATCAGGGCCAAACATAGTTTGATACTTGGAACTCTGCATTTTATTGACTACAAAAATTTCATAACAAATAAGGCTTGCACAAAATAAACCACACCATAAAGGCAGGCGAGAAATCAAGAAACTACATTTGTGAGATGCGACGCAGAAGTATCTCTGAAATGTAATGTACACAAATATCTGGTCTTATGCAATATCCTTAGGTTACATAATAAGTCTGTAATTATGAAGGGGATGTATAAAGTTCTGAAATTCTGGTGATAATTGCAGCTCTTGAAGATTTTAAACTCTATATTTCACACATTAACAAGTGTATCTTTGCAGGAACAGTGGCCTGTATTTACAGGATTTTCGGAGGAATTGATTGAAATGTAGGCTCAATTCAGACACAATGGAAAATATCTCCTGGCCCAGGAACGCCGACACACTAGAGACTGGAGTAAGAACTGGAAATGCAGATGAGATTCTTTGGAATGGAAGAGGAGACATATTTTCATTTAATCCTGAAACTGGTGACCAGGCTTGGGAGTAATGCATTACAAGTAACGCAAGAAACGTAATCAGATTACTTTTTTCAAGTAACTAGTAAAGTAATGCATTACTTTTAAATTTACAACAAAATGTCTCAGTTACTTTTTAAAATAAGTAATGCATGTTATTTTGTTTCCCCATGTTGAGAGAAATCGGGAGTTGCGTGCGCTATGTAAACATGTGGTTAATGATGTGAAAGCGCCTTTACATTTGCCAAAATATTACTTTTTTATAAATTAAAAAAAAAAAAAAAACAGGTGAGAAAAAGTAACGCAAAAGTAAAGTAACTTAAGTAAATTAAAGTAAGTAATGCAATTAGTTACTTTTTTAGGGAGTAACACAATATTTTAATGCATTACTTTTAATGCATAGTAACTTTCCTCAACACTGATGGTGACACATTGCAATAAGGTTTGATTCAATAACATTAGCTGACACATTAGGAGCCATGAAATAACAATATACTATTTTTTACAGCATTTATTAATTCAGGGTAATCTTAATTTATAAATATACCTTTGTTCATTATATATTACCTGATTTTTATTTATCCAAATATAAATATTAAAAATGTTAAAAATTACACCTAATGCATTAGCCAATGAACTGAACCTTACTGTACACTACATTGTACAGTACACTTTAGGGTCAGTAAGATTTTTTTTTTTAAAGAAATTAATATTTTTATTTAGCAAGGATGCATTCAATTGATCAAAAGTGACAGTAATAATGCTAACAATAAATGCTGTTCTTTTGAACTTTCTATTCATCAAATAATCCTGAAAATATGCATCATAGTTTCCATAAAAATATTTATAAAGCAGTGCATCTGTTTTGAACATAGTTAATAATCAGAAATCTTTATCAAATTATTATCAAATGGATCATGTGACACTGAAGACTGGATTTATGATGCTGTAATTAAATTGCAACAATATTTCACAATATTACTGTTTATTTTTAATCAAATAAATGCAGCCTTGGTTAGCATAAGAGACTTCAATCTTGTTGATCCCAAATTTTTGAATGGTAGTATTACTGTAGAAAAACGTTTCATATCCAGTACAGCTACAAGATAATAATGTCTAATTGTATGGATATTATTTTTAAACTATAAACAATCATTGCTTGTTTAAACTCCGGTCTCTGTGTTTTAATGTTATCTCTACAGTACATACTATACTCAAAAACAGATTTAGGGAGCATCTCTAATGACAAAGAAATGAGGAAACATGAGAGCAGTCATGTCACTTCCATGTCACGCCTCCCTTATCCTTCTCATGCTGATACTTTAGTGTTTGTGGTGGATGCCTTCAGCGTTCACTGAGTTTACGGATCTACAGTGGCAGAAAGGCACAGCATTGAAATAGAAACTGGCATTTTCAGAACCTCCTCGTCTGACCCTGGCCTTTGTAATCTATAGTTCTGTGGTCAGAGTCTCGTCGAGGTCAGCTAGTGATTATGGGTGGAGTCCCACTGGATTGAGAAACAAAGTTAGATCTGAGTAGGGAAATACTTTTTCTTTGTTTCTTTCTTTCTTTCTTTCCTTCTTTCTTTCATAATACAATAATAGCTGATTGAGTTTGCAGATGGCCGGTTGCTTACTGACTGATGGACGGAGGAGTGATTGTGAGGCAGTATTAATTCTGCACACAGACACAAAAGACTCTAATGTGGTCAAATGTGGCTGTAAATCTAGGTTACTAAGAAAATATGTCTCCACTTAAAACACATCAATGAATGGAGGTTATTTACATAAGATAAAATCAACAGATTTGAGTTCATGGTACAATATAAAGAAAAATTGCAATGGCTTCCTGATGGATTGAGGTATGCATATCAGAGAGTTTGTGGACTGCTATACTGCCTTAGATATATTCTTTACTGTATTTTTCCACATTAAATCACCTTTGGATCCACATTTGACTCTACAGTTTATCAAGACAATTGTATATATTCAATTGCAACACCAAAACATGGTGAGGTTTTCAAGGAATTATGGCTCATACTTGTCCAAAACCCCCAACCCTAAACATTAAACATTGTGGTACGGACATGACTGATACCTCAAATTATGCAACTTGATTCGAATAGTTGTGCAATTTATTGTGCAATCACATGGCAGACCATAAAATCCCAATGACACTTTAGGAGGAAACTGAACCATATAGGACAAGAATATTATAATGACTTGAAAGTGAGCTCTTTGACTAGCAGATGCGCAAAAAAACATTTCCTATTATTATCAATGTTGAAAACAGATGTGCTGCTTAATATTTTGCTTAATATTGCTGAAAAAAAAACTAAAAAACTTACTGAACTTGAACCTGAACTTTTGAGTAGTAGTGTATAATTGTGTGATAATAGTTTAAATGATATTTAGTCGTTGTTTGTCAAATCAAATTAATTCAGAAACAACCAGACTTTAATTGGAAATCACTAGACATGATTAAGATGCATACATGTTGCTTTTGAAAGGATTTCCCCCACCATTCATATGTAAAACCTTCAAATGTTTGTAGTGAACATGATCACAGATCTGTTTATCTAAACGATCTATTAAAGTGTGTAAAAACACCATGGGTACTACAGAGTGTAGCGGAAGGCTTATGAATCCCTTGTGAACAGCTGTTTTTTCATCACCCTTCATAACAGGGTCCTAATGAGTACACTGTAGCTGTCCGCGCTGACTGCCTGAACCAAAAGGTGCCTCTCTTTGAAGAACTCGCTTTTATGAACGGAAGCAACCCGTTTGAAGAGCTGTTAAAGAACACGTTTGCTGAGAGCATGGATGCAAACACACATGCACACACACACACAACACATGGTTTACACACATCTGCAGGGCAGGAACCGGCCCACCAGGTAATGAAGCATAAGAGCACAGCTTTAATGAAACACTCCACACCTGAGGCAAAGCTGCTTTTCCTTCACCTTTCTCCACTTCTATCTACAAACAAGCCAGAGTTTCTATCGTTTAGAAGATTTGTGGTAGTAGTACAGCAGGAGAAAGTTAAATTTAATGGCTTTCCTTGCTGAAAAACCCTGCAAAAACCAGCATTAGTTGCATGTTGGTTAGTGCTGATATAGTGCTGCTGGTCTAGCTGAGATAGATTTACATATTTGGCAGACGCTTTTATCCAAAGCGACTTACATTGCATTATTCTATACATTTGTATCGGAGTATGTGCAATCCCTGGGATCGAACCCATGACCTTGGCATTGCTAGTGCCATGCTCTAACCACTGAGCTACAGGAAAGCGATAGATAGATAGATAGATAGATAGATAGATAGATAGATAGATAGATAGATAGATAGATAGATAGATAGATAGATAGATAGATAGATAGATAGAGATAGATAGATAGATAGATAGATAGATAGATAGATAGATAGATAGATAGATAGATAGATGACACAACAGTTATAAGACAAGATCTGTCACACAACTGACATCACTGACACATAAATCTGAATGATTAGATGCCCAGATGGGTTCATTTCATAATTCTTCATTGGAAAGATGGACACATTTCAAAGGTTAGATTCACTATTATCCCTCTTTCTACTTGTAGCAGCTTGTAGACAGATGTTTCATTTGGCTTTGCTTGCCCAAGGCACTGCACAAGTAAAAAAAGTTTAAAGTAGGTACCATATAGCTGCTGCCTTGTTACGCAGGGGCCTTGCAGTCTGAGGGTCGTTTTAGCATCAGTAAAAGTTCAAAACAGTCATGTCCTACACCAACAGTGCATAAAAATGTACCTTTCCTTCCTTTAAATATAAACTGAAGCCAACCCTTTGAGACCTAAAATTAACGCCCCCATATTAAACCAGAGACATTGCAATTTCTCTTCTCCATAATAAGGGAGTGACAAAATGCAAACTGCTTAAGTCTACTTGTTCTTGTCCTATCTATCTATCTATCTATCTATCTATCTATCTATCTATCTATCTATCTATCTATCTATCTATCTATCTATCTATCTATCTATCTATCTATCTATCGCAATTCTGCACATTGATCATGTTACCTCCCTTCAAACTTAATTCAAATTATGGAACTAAACTGATATTTAAAATTTATCTCTGAATGTTGCAGAAGCTTAAGAAAAATCCCACCTAACTTTTTTTTTTTAAACAAGCCACATGACAGGTAACACACAATTAAAACTGGACACGTCTGCATATGCAACGTGTTCAAGCTGTGTGTTTTAGTTAGTGTGTTTATTGGCCCTGTGAAGTGTGCATCGGCTTGTTTGCTTGTGTATTTTGCATATGTGTGCCAAACAGTAGCTTCTGGCTGTGAGGCACACTTCACAAGCTCCTGTTAGAAGTTAAAGAGCAACGAGAATGTGTTAGTTGGCGCCTGTGCTTACTAAGACACTTCTGCAGCTCAGCAGGTGAGCAGTCACACACTTACACATGCTTTTACAGCATCAGGTCTCACTCCAGAACCACAATGCAATTTAACAGCTTCTATTAAACAAAAACTAAGCATGCACAAATTCAGAGTGCTTGATCAAAGAGGCCACAAAACTTGAATTCTAACAGCTGGCATATTTACTCAGTCTATCTATCTATCTATCTATCTATCTATCTATCTATCTATCTATCTATCTATCTATCTATCTATCTATCTATCTATCTATCTATCTATCCTGTAAAAAAGAATTGTTGGTTTAACTTAAAAAAGTAAGTTACCTGGTTGCCTTAAAATTTTGAGTTCAATGAAATAAAAAAATACAATAAGTTCATACAATAAAGGCGATTGGTTTAATCAACAGAAACTCAAAATATTATGTTATCTGAACCACATTAAGTTAATTTGACAAAAGAAAAAATTTTGTGATAAATAATAACTTTTGTTACAGTGTATCTATCTGTATTAAATAAAGAGTGATTAAATAAGTATGTATTTAGAAGTGACAGTAAAGACACAGCTGTTTTCAACATTGATAATAATAATAAATGTATCTTAAGCACCAAATAAACATATTAGAATGATTTCTGAAGGATCATGTGACACTGAAGACTGCAGTAATGATGCTGAAAATTCAGCTTTACCATCACAGGAAGAAATTACAGTTCAAAATGTATTCAAATAGAAAACCGTTATTTTATATAGTAATAATATTTCACAATATTAAAATTTTTTCAGTATTTTTGATCAAATAAACGCAGCCTTGGTGAACAACCACAAATTTGAATATTGTGTGTCAAGGGTTCTGTGATGTAAATATCACAGTCAATATCAAAGCTCCTATATTACCATCTGTACCATGGCACTGCCACAGCACATTTTTTTTTGTAAGGAGGGTGATGTGGATACACACCTGCAGAAAGGAAATGATGGGGATTCAGAGCCCTCTTCCTCCACACAGATGGCGTGTTTTACTTCACCCGCTGTCTGGCCACCAGGCGCTACCATGGCATCACTGCTGCTTTGATAATCTCTCCACGTTCCAGACTAATGACAGGGTGAAGGTGGGTGGTGGTGAAAGGGGGGATCTCACTCCTGAGTGCCGTCCCAAGTCTGGAGACGACTTTAAACGTCTGTCATTAGAGCAGAGGTAAAAATCATCCCACACAATTACAGGTGCCCTCTGTACACAGAGACTGGGGAGAAATGCTGGGCTCTGGGGAACAGGTGGTTACAGCTTAATACTTGCGAAACTTCAGATAATCTAATTGTTTTTAGTTTCAGAATTTTAATTGAATTGATTAATGGTCATATAAACTCTGCAAAAAATCATTTTTCAGGATACTGTATTTTTATTTTATTAACAATTAACAAACCATAATGTGAACATGAATACATGTGACAATTCAATTTCCCAACCCACCCTCCTTTACTCGGCATACATAGGTAGATAACATCACAGAAAAAACAAAGTCACAGGAATTATGAAACATAAATTTAAGGAATACAATTAAATAAAGTGGTATGGTAATTACTCTGCGTCCTGGTCATTGTTATGTGCAATATACACTCAACAGCTATACAGTATATAATGATGTCACTTCCTGGTGGATGATGTCATTAGGGATCTGTCTTCAGCTATAGTTAAAGAGATATTACAAATGACATGATTGAATGTGATTGAATCTAATAAAATTTAAAA
>RJVU01078493.1:1409876-1421032 GCA_003731715.1 Anabarilius grahami
ATAACTTGCTCGCACCAAATATTTTTATTTTCACATGGACTCAGATCAATAATAGTACATGTACTTTTGAGTTTTTATTGACCTTTTTATGTTATTTGCACTGTTTTATAGGACATAGAGTAGTTGAGGAAACCGGGAGTCAGTCCACCCTCTGCAGTAAAACACTGCAGGTGTCCAGTGTTTGGGATAAATTTTACTTTTCCTCAATGATTATTTGTGTTGGTTAGAGAAGAACAGCGCTGTGGTTGGAGGAGGAGACAAGGCCGTGGACAGCCACGTCTCCATGGGCATCTGCTGACAGAGGACTTATAGGGATTGGAACTGAACGAAAGGAGGATTTCAAGAAGCTGCTTAGGTGAGCTTCGCCTCCAGGTTTGATTCCTGCTGTTTCCATTTAGTTGAGACCAGCCGTTCTTGATACAGTCCACCTGATATCACTTAGTTTAGTCTTACCTGCCCTCCCTGTCAAATGCTCCGGATGCTTGTTATGCCAGCTCTCAACACAAACACAGAAAGCTCTAATGATTGGGCACACTGGAGACGGCAAAGCATTATAGAGCCGCGTGTGCGTGGATGTAAGAGCCGCCCAAGCTGGCAAAGCTGAAAGAAACAAGGTGGGGCGTCTTCCAAGCAGTTCACCGTTCACTGGGAGAGCAGCTGCAATTTTGAAAATATTCAAACCATTTTAGTCAGTACAATCTATGCAGTCCTTGAAAAAAAATGTTCCGAAAATCAAAATTAATGGGGCATGAGCTTTTGATTAATATATATTATTGCTCAACCATGGCTGCTCACAGCTTACACCAGACACGAACGAGGTTAGGAGGGTTAAGAGACGACCTACAGAGAGAGAGAGATGAGAGAAAGAGACATGTAATTTACCAAAAGAGCTTGAAAGAGTGGAAGCAGGATTCTGTTTTACTTTGGTATAATTTAATCTCCTTTGCCTTGGACTGATTATGTGTTTTAGGTTTAGGCGAGGCTTCTTGTCTTTGGGTCTTGATTTTTTCTTTCTCTCTTCTCTCTTTTTCTTTCTGTCTCTCTCTATCCTGTTAGGGAAGGTATTATAAAATATTATAAGATTGCTAAATTCATTCCACAAGTTTAGGTTCAGTATTACAAGTGCACAACAAATTATCATCTGTAAAATGTATTTTAGAAGCAAGTCTCACTGTTAGCTTAACTTGCTTTTTGTAATTTTAATAAGCTTTAATAATTTCTAACAGTGCATTTAGAAATATTGGTAACACTTTACAATAAAGGTGCACTAATATGCATTAATTCGTGCTTAACTAATGCACAGATAATCATGTTTTTAATGTATGACTCATGAAGAACTAAACCATTAATTAATGATTACTGCATCAGTAACTAATAAAGAGTCTATATGATTAATAGATTAAGTAATATATGAATTGTTATTAATTAAATGTGTCATGATGTATTCATTCCTTAATAACATATTTTATTAACTAATAGTGTAAGTTAATGTGTTAATTACCACAATGGTTTGAAGCCATGTACTTCAACTTCCCGTTGTCTGCTTTAATTAATCATTAGCTAATGATTTGCAAATGTATCATTATGTTATGACTTTACTTGTTGAGGCACATGACTATTAAGTAATTGTTAAGTAATATGTCATTATGGTTTTGACATCTACACTAAGCCATGGATTTCAATTTCCAACCATCTACAACCGTAATTCCACTGTACCAGATGAACTGCTGCATCCAGAACCTTG
The DNA here is from genome assembly GCA_003731715.1 of Anabarilius grahami. NCBI lineage: Eukaryota > Metazoa > Chordata > Actinopteri > Cypriniformes > Xenocyprididae > Anabarilius > Anabarilius grahami. The sequence goes on from RJVU01078493.1 coordinate 1,411,621, forward strand.
TTGTTCATGGCACAGGAAAGTGTCAGGTTAAGCTTGAGGTCTAGGATTCAAAGGTGGAACACTGAGAACATGTGGCCGGGCACTGCTATTTTGTAACACTGTGTCAAGACCGGACAAAGACAATAGAACCCATTATAATCAGAGATAATGATTCTACACTGGATTCGGCACGACGCAACACAACACATCAAAACGTCACTTCTGTTATGAAGGACAAATGGACTTGCAATGGTCTGTCATGTCCAGTGTAAACAGCTGTTCCAGTTTAAACACAGTGTAACAGTGGTCAGTAGTTTAGATTCTGGTGTGCTGATATTTATGTGCAGCCCAACTTACCCATCCTTCAAACACATTCTCTGACATTACATTCACTGCATGTGCAACTTTCAAAACCCATAAATGACATATTACTTAACAATTAGTTAATAGTCATGTGCCTCAACAAGTAAAGTCATAACATAATGATACATTTTCAAATCATTAGTTAATGATTAATTAAAGCAGACAACGGGAAGTTGAAGTACATGGCTTCAACTCATTGTGGTAGTTAACACATTAATTTACACTTTTAGTTAATAAAATATGTTATTAAGGAATTAATACATCATGACACATTTAATTAATAGCAATTCATATATTACTTAATCTATTCATCATAGACTCTTTATTAGTTGCTGATGCAGTAATCATTAATTAATGGTTTAGTTCTTCATGAGTCATACATTAACTCATGATTATCTGTGCATTAGTTAAGCACGAATTAATGCATATTAGTGCACCCTTATTGTAAAGTGTTACTGAAATATTTGGCTTGTGTCCATTTGCACACCACAAAATCTTTCTTGTGCTTAATACAATGGCTTCAACAATGTCTGTTCTATAAAAGACCATCACTAGAAGTGCTTTGCAGTGACTATATGGGATCTCCACAACTGCAGTCCATTAATTCACTGAGATGACTCAAAATGCCAAACAAATGCATCACATAAAATGACACATCTTTTTTATGTAGGTAAAGTAAAAATAAATAAATACTTAAGGCTGAAATTATATATAAATTAACATCTGAAGCAGTTTGAACTGAATTAATAACAGAATATTGTACGGTGGAAAGCATAAAAACTTCAGTGCTGTCTTGCAGACACAATGCAGTTATTTTTATGTAGGCATTTTTGCTTCATTATTTGAGGACCACAAGGCTAAAAGTGTAAAAAAACGAGAGAAAAGGAAAGAATCAGAGAGTGAGTGAGTTTATGGAAAGTATGGCAGCACTCTGCGTTTATGCTGCCAGAAATGACAGCACAGAAGGAGGACACGAGGCAGTAAACCCAGTATCACCTAAATGGTAAGAGGTGAGGAGAAGAGATGAAGATTTCAGGAATGTAGGAGAGAAAGAGAGAGAGTTAGAGAGAAACAGAAGGAAAATAAAGTCTTTTCACCCTCCAAACCACATGAATGTATCTACGCTGCTACTGTATTTGTCAATGATTTAGATTAGCTCATTTGATCTTTGTGCCCAACTACAGGTCGCAAAGTCAAACAAGTAACTCTTACAAATATGTACAAAGGCCAACATGACATATTAATAATTATGCAGTGTTATATGATGTCATTTCGTTATTTATTAGGTGTGCATGTAAAATTCTGAAAATTTCAGGAGAATTCAAATGCCTGTCACTCACAAACTTCCCCGAACCTTGCATGTTAATTATTAGCTAAATATTTTAGCTATATATATATTCAAATAGCTTTTAGTTGTCAATAAGAGTGTACAACTCTCAACTCAACTGACCCTTCGCCGAGAGTTTGATTGACTATAACCAATCATAACGCCGAATCCGCCATTTTGTCAGACAAAGCAGTCAGGGGAGTTAGTATTAGTAGATTAATGTCGGTGGACTTGAACTTGAAAAATGGTGTGTACTGATGTCTTTCCGCAGTTGAAACAACATTCCTTCTGATGTTCATTCATGTTTTTTGATGCTATAAATTAACTAGTAGGAAGAGATGATCGGTTCACGAGCCACTTGAACTGAGGCACTACAGCGATCTGTCACGACACATTAAAGAGCCACAAAACTGTATTTATTGTTGAAATTTATTTAAAAATGACAAATTTAGAGACTTTGTTTCAAAAGTAACCTGCTCTGTCTTGTCTGTTGACGCATTGTCAGTGTCCTCTTTGCTCTGCGATGCATTTTTCACTGTGTGAGAACATGATGTGTGGCGTGAGAGCGGCATGGCTTGTCAGACGTAGCAACAGTAACTAAAGAGGGCGGGTCTTTGCAAACGGTCAAATTGAACACATTTTTAAATCCATTTTCCCATACAATGAGAGCAGAAAATGTGAGAAAAACTCACCTATGTAGTCTTACGTATCACTCAGCAAGAACTTAATAATTAAAAGTGTTGAAAGTGCTGATTTGGTGCTCTAAGAAATTATCAATGTAGAAAACGGTTGTGCTGCCTTATATATTTTTAGTGGAAACTGTAATACTTTTCTTCAGGAGTATTTGAAGGACAGAACGTTCAAAAGAACAACATTTATTTGAAGCAGAATTTTTTTGTGACAACGTGAAAGTCTTTATTGTCACTTTTTATTAACTTACATATTTTCTGAATGAAAGGTTTTTTTTTATATATTTTTTTTAATATTACTGACCCTAAACTTTGAATGGTTTAGTGTAATTATTAGAAGTTGTGACAATGCACTTACTATAGCCTCTCAAAAACAATGTGATATGTCGCATTCAAAGCTTAAGAGAACTGTGAACACTCTTGAGTGGATATTTTTATACAGATTTTATATTTTTCGACAGCAAACCTGAGCACCCTGGCACTGGACACAACCATTTCCTCTCCACTGTAGGGGAGGACAGAGGAAACCAGAAGGTCATGGAATATTCCAACAAAGTGGATGGAGAGCAGATAAAGGGGGAAATACATGAAAGTGTTGTTTCTTCTAATTGAGTGCATGTGTTCTCAGGAAGTCAAGTAGACCTCATACTGTTACTCATACTCATCCAGCATAACTAACCATAACTGCACAATTCACCAAAAAACATAAAAAGTAACATAAGATAATGCGCACGCAGGAGAAACTTCTTTAAATACTAAACCTGTATCTGGAATATTGAAACAATGTGAATTCAATTATTTGTGCAATGATGAAGTAAATATTTACAACATTTAGCGATCAAACACAAGCAGTTCAAGTGTTCAAGTGGGTCTGTTTGGAGAGAATCGATCGAATTTTAATGACTTCGTAGCCTCAGGTTTTGTGACTTTTATTCAGTCTGCCACAACCTGATTCTCCATTATAAACACACAAAACCTTTAATTAAGGAAAACAAGGGCTGCCTATTTTGGCTCACAGGATGCATTCACCTGGATCTCAGAGAAAAGCCATGGTGAATAAACACCCTGAGTGTGTACACAAACGCTTACCCACCAATGAAAATCTCTTGTTAGATCTACTCACCCTCATGTCTTTTCTTTCGTCTGTTTTGAAGAATATCCTGGCCAAATGCTTCCATATAATAAAAGTCAATGGGGACGAAGACAGCAAAATGACAAAAAAGCAACATAAAAGTGGTTCATACATCTTATGCATGACATTATAAATCTTCTGAGGCCATACGACAGCAACCCTGCGGGGAAAAACACACCTTAAACCAGCCTAAGCTCATTTTATGGTCTTATTTGGTCTCCCAGCCTGGCTGGTTTTAAAGGGGTTTTGGACACTTTTTTGCAGATCAGGCTATACCAGGTGAAAGCCAGCAAGACCAGCAAATTGTTTTACACAGATTTAAGTCTGAGAAGAATCAATTAAACAGTGGAGTATAAAAATCATTCACAAGCTGACTTGTGGGAATTTATGAATGGATCGCCAGACCTTGCAAACTTATGTTTACTGACAAAAATATGGTATTTGATCTCTACACATAGGACAAATTCGATATACAGTCATCATTTTAAGAGACATGCCAACCTAATGTCCTCAGCAGCCTCTCTAATTTAGATTTAAAAGGCCAAGGAATGAGGCTTGTTCTTCAACATGCCATTTATCAGTCATTCTGAGAATCACCACTCTCAATTTTTCGAACTCTTTCTACTGGGAGCACTTTGCCCAGACCTGTGCGCTCCTGGAAAAATGTCTTGCTGTAAAGCTATTAGTCGCTCCCTTCCCCCTTTTCTGCAGTGTTCCAGCCGGGAAAATTAGCCAGGGAGTGAGCTGAACTCTGCGTCTGCAGAGAACATTACCTCCCCCTTTCTCTCTCTCTCTTTCTGAGGCTCTTGACTTCTGAAATGCACAGAAGAGAAAAGACAAACCAATGTTGTGAGAATAATGGTCATGGATAGGAAACTTCCAACAACTTCCAGGTGCATTTAGTTATATGTTACTGGTACACAACCATATGCAACTGGTTTTACAAATCTGTCCCAGAAAAGTAAGGTGATGCGGAGCTGAACGCTCAAGGGTAAATGCAGACAATGAAGAAGCAGGCCGTCACTGTCCCTTTAGGAAACGCATAAACGTTGCCTTCTAGTGTTTCACTCTCCAGCTTAAGGAATTCCTTCCCATAGGCTAGTTTATCTGACTTGAGAGGCTGTCTGGCACTGAAGTCCTCCTCATACCCTGGAGGGGGAGAATAGATGATTCATTTCACGAATATGTACACACATTTTCTCCAGCCTGCTGATCCATTGTGGAGGGCTGGGTTCAAAAAAGTGAACGCAAACTTTAGGAGGAGCCAAGAAAAATTCTGCATGGTGTTAATAGAAGTTGCTCATTAAAGCTTTTATACTATTTATTTTGCTTCCTTGTATTTAAAAAATGGATTTTGCGAGCTGGTCTGAGGTGTGAGGAAGAGTGAAAAGTAAAAAAAAAAAAAATTTTAAAACATAATGTGACTCTCCAGCAGTGTTGGTCAACTTCAGAGTGTAAAAATGGTCTCCCTTTTGATTAATGTGTTTAAATTTAATTTGACAGATTTTTATATTTACAATTGTTATAAAAAAAGCAATAACATGTATTGACATGAATGAATGAATAGGTAGCATTTTAAGCAATGAGTTTGAGTTTTGAGTTTTAATTGTGAGAAATGCAAAGTGAGAAATGTCCTAAGGTGAAGAGGCTTCAATAACGATGCCACATAAACGCTGAAGAGCTGCTATTTCCTGTGTTTAACAGCTTGTCCGACTGTTTTGAGTTTCACTGGAGGATCTGTTTAGATCTGTGTGGCGCCTTGGACTCTGTAAAGCAAAACTTTGAGAGCTGTCTTAAAATTCAGAAGTTAACAACAGGAAAGAAGAGTGTCTTAATTACCCTCTATTAGCTGTTTGCAGGAATATATTGGAAATACAAACACATGCATTTGTGAAAAGGCAAATAGCTTAGTCATAATATTAAATGAAACCCAGTTTAAATGTCATTAAATACTGGTGGAGAAATTCATAGTTAAAAGGTTCGCTACACTTTGTGATAAGTTCTGTGTGTTGATGTTTTCTCTGTCCGTCTGTTTTGGCACATTTTTAGTCTATTTTTTAACTTGTTGCCTCCTAAACAGCTCTTTGATCCTAGTTGACCCTTGACATTAGGCCAACTGGAACTCTGGTAACCATATTCAGAGAGAAAAAAAAAAACATGATCCAAGAAAAACAATCGGGATGGTGAATCACAGCGTGTGGAAGTATGAAAGCTAGCAGGGAGGGGGCTCACAATCTAAAGCTTTGACTGTGAAATCATCATAAGCCATCCAATTAAGGACAAGATTATCTGGATTGGTATAACCATAATTTTAACCTATAAAATCTTTAGTGCAGTAAAGCTGCCTGCAGTGCAAAAGGCAACCACAACATATCAGGTATGGAGAGAATTAGGCTTACTGCCTCTGTCAAGCCCACTCTTTCCTCTGTGTCTCATTCGGTCCATCACCCCTTCAGCGCAAACAACATTCTCCATTCTGCAGTGGCCATTACATCAGCTGTCGGGAAACTGTTGAGTCAGCTTTAAGTCAAGCCCAAGTCTCTGTGTTAGAAAGAGTGCAAGAGTGAGAGGGTTTGTTTATTCCTCTCAATCCCCATTTCCCATACTGAGAGAAATGTTAATGGCTGGACAAAAGATAAAGTACAGTAAAAGAAGGGAGAAAAGAAACAAACCCCAGTGTTTTAGAGTTTCAGAGCTGATTACAGTATTTGTTAATGTTTATCTTCAACCTTTTGCCACTTTTTCGATGGCAAGAGAGGAAATAATGGGGAGAAAAGTGGGAAATGGAATAGAGAAATGTGAGAGGATGCGAGCCAGATTCAAACTCACAGCACCCATATGAGCACTACTGTCCACTACACATGCACATACATGAACTGTCAGGCCACTTTCTTTCCAACACACAGCCGCATAAACAATCCAATGACAGAGCCTCAGCTGTTTCTCGCAACTTTTATTACTATTCATACAATAGAATATGCAAATGTAACATTTATCACCATAACTATTCATAAATACTATAGTTTGTATAGTAATAACCAAATTTACGAATACTCAAACACATACATACACTTCTCCATCATAGGGTAGTTAAACAGCTCTTTGAAAGGCTCTGCTCCAGTATTAGTTCTGACGTTGATGTTGTTGTGTATAATGACAGTTTGGTGATTGTCCCTCTTCACTTCCTGTGAAGTGATGTATCAATGTTCCCTTATTCCCTATGCCATTCACAGTGCCCTTCGAACTGAACATGTTCGCTCCCTTTAGATTGGAATCTCACTTAAGATGGCAGAATACCCTGTGAAGTACCACTTCGCAGTCCACTTACGGTTGGCTGGAACGCACCTTGATACTCTCTTTCTTCTTCTTCTACCTTATTTATGCTGTATTCATGTCGCAATTACAAGAATTATTGGTAATACTTTATTTTAGGGTTCAACTGTCACTATTAACTAGTTGCTTATTAGCATGCATATTTTATTATTTTTTTTATTAGTTTATTTAACAGGGACAATGCAGTATAACATTGCTACAATTTCAAGCAGCCGATGCTCCACATACAGGCTTCTAGCCAAAGGCTAATTTGCAGCCCCAGTCCCTGGTTAGGCTTTTTCTTAACAACAATATTACTAGGATATTGGCTGTTTATTAGTACATATTAAGCACATATTAATGCCTTATTCTGTATGACCATATTCTACATCCCATAATCCTACCCACTACCTGAACTCAACAAGTACCTTACTAACTATTAATAAAGCAGTAATTAGGAGTTTAATGAGGTAAAAGTCATAGTTAATAGTTAGTTAATAGCGAGAATTGGACACTAAACTAAAGTGTGACTTAATTATTGTTTTATTTTATATAGTTTATATAATTTTTTTTTAAAGTGCATGTACTGACTGGATATAAAAAAATCTGTATAGCTACCAAACAAAATTTTTGTGGCTGCTATCAATTTGAAAGATTTTAACTTTGAATTTGACAAGTCTGAAACCTGTTTAAATTTGACATCAGTTGAAAGCTCCAGTAGCATCCTTCAGTTTCTATTCTATTCTATTCTATTCTATTCTATTCTATTCTATTCTATTCTATTCTATTCTATTCTATTCTATTCTATGATATTCTGGCATGCCTCACTGTTTTTATATCTAGACTTAAAATGTATCTTTATTTTTTTGGCATTTTTATTTATTTAAATAAAAATATTTAATTTTAAAAAAATAAATTTGTGGGGGGGGGGGGGGATGTATGNTCATGTATTTTATTGTGTTGTAATTTACTTGGTTTAGCACTTTGGTCAAATTTGCTATGTGTAACTGTGCTATATAATTTTTATATGAAATTTCATAAAAAATAATTTTTACATCCTATTCTTTTACTTGCAGTGGCAGTTTTTTAAACACCCTTTAACCCAAAGATTTGGGCCTCTCTATCTTTATCTCAGTTCCATTTGATCTGCAAATTTTCAAAAAACTTTGATAAGAAGGCCTATAACACCTGCCAGAGATGAAGGAAAAAAAACTGGGGAGGAAAGAGAAAAATCGAGAGAGCAAAAGCTACTGGTTTAAATGCGTCACATTACTTGCTCCAAGATTTAGGAATATGTCCCACCCATAAATGCCATAAACCCCATCCACAGTCCGGCCCACTGCTTCACTCAGCCCTCTGCGGCAGAAGCCTTACAGGAAGCAATATTCTGGGCTAAGATCCCTCTGTAGCCACGTCTCGCTTGGCTGAAGCCCAGGCTCACAGGCGGCGGACAATAGCAGGTTTCAACCACAAAAAGTTACCATTTACAGTCCCTTTTCCTTCTCTACAACTGGATCTGGAACTGGATTGTCTAAATCTCAGCATGTTTTGAAGAGGCACCTAACAAGTACTATAGCCTCCATACATATATATATGAGAACATCAAGCATCTGCTTGAATAATTTTTCCTCCCTCTATTTTCAATGCACATCTGTTTGTGCTTAGAGTGACGTTGCCACAGTGATCCTCCAGTGCTAAAGAATAGTATAAATCTCATCCATCTTTGCAGCCACATGTGAGATCCTGGCAGAAGGCATGATGGGAAGAGGGCCATCAGACGTCTGGTAGGGGGGAGAATAAAGAGGAAGAAATGGGTGGGATTTGCTAGAAGCCGGGGTCAAAGTTCATACCCCTTGAAGGTCAACGTTGGCAGCTGCTACAGTGGCCTGGGTGGCTTTCTTGCCCTTAAAAATGTACAGTGACACCATTCCATAATATACCAGTTAGTTTTACCTTAAATGTAAAAAAATATGATTGTTGGAAGATTATTATAGCCTATGACACCTTTTTCGACAAGTTTGAAATGTATTCAGCCACTTCTTCATAATCAAATGCAATTACCTGCATTTATTCTGTCAAACCAGGTCCAGGATCAGGCTTTCCTCTATTTTGTTGAAGGTTAAAGATGTGAGAAACCTGATCACAGACCTGTGGTTCTCCCCAGAGAGCTGTGAATTTCAGACTGTGATGCAGATGTTTTCTCCATTAGACCGTAGCTCCTCTTTTCCATGGGAGATGACCCTGCACATGGCAGAATACATACAATCAAGGCTTGAGCACTAACATACCAGCCCAAGCATTGGCAACATGGCACAAAGTGGTCACTCTTGGCTGCAACAGCTACGACTTGTTTTGATTCTTTATAGGCCATGATCAAAGACAGCTAAAGGCTTCTTGGTCTACGCCCTTAAAATTAGTTTTAGCTGAAACCGGCGTGCAAATTATATACTAAGCGAAAGTCAAGCAAATACATTCAATTTAAGTTCACTAAATTTGCTAGCATTTCAATATAGCATATATAATTAGCTAGATACAACAAAAACTGTCTAAAATGGAATAATCCAACAAATTATTTGTCGCTTTAACAACAACTAAAAAGTCAAATAGCTT
>RJVU01078493.1:1421155-1481773 GCA_003731715.1 Anabarilius grahami
TTTTCAGTTGTGTAGATGGAGAACTATTTAGTTTAATGGAGTCATATTAATACTTTCAGTCCTTAGTCAATGTCCAAGTGTTTTGTGGCTGGAATGTAGTGATTTGGGTAGAGGAAGAAATGACTACATGCCATGTGTCACGCGTTAGCAGCATTAAGGGACTCTATAGTTCAAGTTTAGTTTCTGCTTTTCATGGGCCTGACCTGCAATCATGAATAAACAGTTTCGGCCCATTACAGACTGAGAGCAGAAGACGTGAGATGAAACACACGAAAGAGAGAGAGAGAGAGAGTGGGATTTGCTCCAAAAAAAAAAAGCTTCCACTTTTTTAACATTACGTCTAAAATGGGGAGACCTTCTCCTGACCACACCACAAAAATGTAAGGAACGCCTTGTTCCTTTAGAATAGACATTCTCTCTGCTACTTTCTTCTCTTTTACTCTCATTTCTCTTCTCAAGATGCAACTGAGTATACAAAAGCACACAAACATACATATATGCACTAGTTCTAGGTGAACTGCCTCAGTAGGCACCATTTTAAGGCATCATGCACACACCTGAAGTGAAGACTATTAATTAAGTTATCGAATATAGATCAATTTTTAAGGCTGCATGTATCTTTTAAAGAAGTATTTACTTGCATTCTAAATAAGTTATATAGGCTACAATATACAAATATTCAACATTTCTGAATCACGAGATTCTGAATAAAAACATCCAATTCAATAAATACTGAAATTCATCAATAAAATCTTAAAATGATTACACTGCAAAAATGCTTTTCTTACTTAGATTTTTTGTCTTGTTTCCAGTCCAAATGTCAAAAAATTCTTAAATCAAGAAGCATTTTCTAGACAAGTAAAAATTATTGTCTTGTTTTCAGATAAAATAAGTCAAAATTAAGTGAGTTTTCCCTTAATTCAAAACAAGCAAAACAATCTGCCAATGGGGTAAGCAAAACACTCTTGTTTTCAGTTTGAAATTAGATTATTTTGTTTACCCCATTGATCTATGGTCAAAGGATAAAAAATGATGAATTTTAAGTGGATTTTAAATAAAAAAAACATGACTATAATGGTTTTGAAGGAACTGTGGGTGAAATCTGAGCTACACAGACCAAGATTCCTCCAAATGGTACAAATTTAACCAATTATGACCATATTCAGGTTTGTTTTCAAAAAGTAGATTTTGGCCAGTAAGCAATCCAGAAACCAAGAGACAAAGCGAGAAAATATGGCTTTCCGATAACGTGGCAGTGTGACGTACCAAGTCTTGAGGAAAATCCACACTGTTGAAGCTAATATAGACTAGACACACACACACACACACAGAAAGAGAGAAAGAGAGCGAGAGAGAGAGAGAGAGAGAAATGAAGACAAAACCATAACTGTGATACAATGCAAAACACAGTGAAATTACTTTTAAACTCATATTCTCCAGAAGAAGAGAGACAGCGAGAGAGGAAGGAAAAGTTCAGTGTCATTTCAGACACATATTGCTTGAATTAAACTGCAGAGAAAGGGAGGGGAAAGAGGCTCTGAATTCTTTTCCATTGAGATCAGCTCTTTACTGCCTCTCTGACCAGTCTGAGAGAGAAACCTCTTCTGCTCCCATCCACCAGCAACGGTGCTGCAGAAGAATTCAGAGAAAAAGGACAGTTAAAAATTATTCCAATGATGTGAGAAATCTTAGAGCTCAGTATGAGGCATCACATGCCTTTCTTGAATACCTGATTTAATCTAAGATCCTTTCCACTGCAACTCGCTAAAGCTTCTAAAGAGGTTATAATAGGTTTCTTTTACAGTATTACAGACTGTGCTTAAATAACTACAACATCTTATTCCGTGGTCATGAGTCACTACACTCTGATTTATTTTAAGAGATTCCAGCTAACAAAACTGTTCTAAAAACATTTTGCTAATGTTCCAATCATTTTTGAAAATGTTATCTTCTGAATGTTCTCTGAATGTTCAAAATGTCCAGTTTTTAAAATGTTTAAAAAATGTATTTTCTTGGTTATATGAAAGTTAAGGAAATAATCTTACATTTTATCATTTTGCAAACATTATCGGAACATTACTTTTAAATGTTCTCTAAACATTCTGAAACAAGTAGTAACATTTAAAAACTAAACTAAAACGTTTAATGAAAAAAAAGTGCTTTGAACAAAGTATAAATGTTTTGTGCTAACATTTTTGAGAATGTTAAAGTGCCCCATTATTACCTTTCATGTGTAATGTGTAATATATGTCTGCAGAGTTTCAAATATCAAAGTGCACAACAAATAAAGTTACTGTCAATTCTGAACTGCTGAAACGAGTCATCAGCAATTCCACTCTCACTTCCTGTTACACGTCTATGTAACAATGTAACCAATTTGCATAATGCCAGCTTATGGTCTTCATTTGTTGCCCGCGAAGGTCTACTTTGACCCGCCATCGAACACGTTAGTTGTTGCTGAGGCCTGGAAGAGTTTGGTCTGTGTTGTTGACATGTTTGTTAAGAAGACGCTGTTTTCAGCACTGCGAATCCACTTTGCATGCACTCACACTGGAATTGATTCGTAAAAAAATCTATCATTTGTATCACTGTGTATATCAAGTGCTGAGGAAGAGTCCGGAGCTGAAATTCAGATATGGTGATTGGTGTTTCATTTCCGACAAGCACTGCAAGGGGTAGGCCAATAACAGACTGGGCCGTCCGACCAATCGGTAAAGAGTAGGCTGGCGGTAAAGAGGGGTTTAGAGGGACTGAATCTTCAAACTAAGCATTTTCAGACTCGAGAATTGAGGTGATATGTAATGTGCAATATAAATTAAAGTGTTTTTTTACTTTGGATGCATGTAAACCTGTTGTAGGAGACCTTCAAAACAAAAATAGGAGCCTTTAAAATAGCATAATGGGGCACTTTAATAATAAAGACCAGATAACTTGAAAAGATGAACAAATGTTTTATTAACGTTACTGGAAGAATGTTTGTTCATAACTTTGAGAGAACCTTGCCAGAATGCTAGTCAAAATTCTGAGAATGGTTCCTGTTAGCTGGGATCTAAGCAGATTTGGTCAAAACCAAAAGATTTAGGAATAGTTTTTCTGCTTTGTTTGCAGTTTGTTTATTATTCAAATCAGTAAATGATCTTTCTAAAGTTGTCATCTATCATCCATATTCCCAGTAGTTTCTTCTAGTAGTTCAAATCAGTTTGATGATTAAACAACTCTAAAATACTTGATGAGAGAAGTGTAAAGCACAGAATTGTGATGCCCCGTGTTGCACCGCTGGAGTCCATTAGGGCACATTTCTGAACAGTTTTATGTGTTCTCTGGGGGCGATACATTTAATGGGTGATATGACATACGTCTGTCATCGAATATGATTACGAATTTCACTGTTGATCCTAGGCCACTGGTTTATTTGGCATTCTTGGGCTTGCCAAACCCTTTAACTCCTCCTTAAACGCTGTGGACGGGTACATAAATGAAGACATGGAAGACAAACACATGGGAACAAAGACACAAAACATTCAGCTCACTTAAAACCTTACAAACTGACTGTACAAACCAACATAGACAGCATTTCAACCGGCATGGAATAAGTGACTCATGTGAGGAGCTCTTTATGGGAAGCAACTCAAGTGAGGCTAGAAACACAACCAATTCTGATGTTAGCATAGCAGCTAGCTGATACTCTAAATACAGTACACAAAATACACAGCAAACATGTTGATTACTACATTTTTCACCCAATATCAGAATAATTCTTCCCTCAGCTCAATCAACCATTTTGGAAGAGAAAGTTTTTGTGAGCTTTTCTACTTTTAGGAAAGAAAAAAATTGCTTAGATTGCAGATACCAAAGTCTGCAGTGAAATTTCAATAGGAACTCATCAAATTCTCCCAATACCAAATTACTTAAGGTATGCAATCTACTTTAGTTTTACAGCTCTATACACCTACATTTATAATTTGTGTATAATTCTGTCTCCTAAAGTATGCTAGGACATCTGAGATAAAGTTGATACTTAAAATGAAACGCACTTGAGAAGTCTATTAGCTAAGAAAGAAAAATTTGTACCCTGTGTACCCATTGTTACTTAAAGATACATTGCACTCTAAAATGATTATTAAGTCATCATTAGTCACCTGGCCATATGCCTTCTTTCTTTTATTGACCACAAAAAAAGAATTATTTAAAAATGTTCCCCTTGCGCTCGTCCGTATACTGGCAGTGAATAGCGACTAGCATCAGACTTTTTAAAAAAGATGCAAAAGTATCACAAAATGACCCCATGTGAGACGCGCCGTATATTCCAAGTGTTCTGGGGGTATACAATAGGGTTTAGTGAAAAACAAACCATTCGCGAGACTCTATTAGTGCATCGCAGTTCACTCCATGTCACCTGGTGAGGCCTCCATGGATCGGACTTGTTTGTTCAGCACATCCCACAGATGCTCGACTGGATTGAGATCTGGGGAATTTGGATACCAAATCAACACCTCAAAATCGTTGTTGTGCTCCTCAAACCATTCCTGAACCATTTTTGCTTTGTGGCAGGGCACATTATCCTGTTGAAAGAGGCCACAGCCACCAGAATACCATTTCCATGAAAGGGTGTACATGGTCTGCGACAACGCTTGGGCAGGTGGTCTTGTCAAAGTAATCCAAGGATCCAAGGTTTCCCAGCAGAACATTGCCCAAAGCATCACACTGCCTCCGCCGGCTTGCCTTCTTCCCATAGTACATCCTGGTGCCATGTGTTTCCCAGGTAAGCGACGCACCCAGCCATCCATGTGATCTAAAATAAAACGTGATTCATCAGACCAGGCCACCTTCTTCCATTGCTCCGTGATCCAGTTCTGATGGTCACGTGCCCACTGTTGGCACTTTCGGCGGTGGACAGGGGTCAACATGGGCACACTGACTGGTCTGCTGCTATGCAGCCCCATACGCAACAAACTGTGATGCACTGTGTATTCTGACACCTTTCTATCAGAACCAGCATTAACTTCTTGAGCAATTTGAGCTACAGTAGCTCGTCTTTTGGATCGGACCACACGGGCCAGCCTTCGCTCTCCACGTGCATCAATGAGCCTTGGCCGCCCATGACCCTGTCGCCGGTTCACCACTGTTCCTTCTTTGGACCACTTTTGATAGACACTGACCACTGCAGACTGGGAACACCCCACAGTAGCTGCAGTTTTGGAGATGTTCTGACCCAGTCGTCTAGCCATCACAATTTGACCCTTGTCAAACTCGCTCAAGTCCTTACGCTTGCCCATTTTTCCTGCGTCTAACACATCAACTTTGAGTACAAAATATTCACTTGCTGCCTAATATATCGCACCCACAAACAGGTGCCGTGATGAAGAGATAATCAGTGTTATTCACTTCACCTGTCAGTAGTCATAATGTTTTGCCTGATCGGTGTATACATATTCAAAGTACATGGGTGACACGGAGTGAACTGCAGCGCTTAGAGTCTCACAAGTGCGCATGTCATGCAGCAATCCAGAGAAGACCAATGGTCAAGAATTCCATTAATACATTACAAGTATCCAATAATGCATTAAATTTCGGTTTGTTTTTCAATAAACCTTATCGTATACCCCCAGAACACTTCGACGATATGGCATGGGATCATTCTGTGTTACTTTTGTGTCTTAAAAACTTGATGCTGGTCGCTATTCACAGCCATTATATGAATGAGCATGAGTGGGAAAATTTTGATGATAAATGATGACTTAATTTTCATTTTAGGATGAAATATTCCTTTAATGAAGAAAAAAATTCAACCATATTTTAAAGAAAATCTATAACAAAAATGATTGCCTACAATTTACTGGGTGCATCAGGAGTGTGTCTATGATTCTAAATAACAGGCTAAATTTCAAGGCAATGGTGCCTGTGCACTGAAAACTATAAAGATATTTAAAAAGAAAAAACTAAAAATGACAAAAACACAGGAAAATTACTAAAACTTTAAAATTAATATCAAAAATATAATCAAAAATATTATTAAAAACAGTTCAAAATATGAATAAAAATTCTATAGCATCACAATGATACTAAAATAACACTGACGACAGGTTGAGGTGTTTGGATTTGCTATTATGGGGATCAGGAACATGAGTTGAAATCCCAGCACTCAGCTCTTCTGTGTCTCAGACTAGCACCCCAATCCTTATGTAAACACATGCAGACGTCTGGGAATATTCACGGACACACAAACCACACCCTATCTCTTATACACTCTTATACATAAGAGTGTATAAGAGATAGTTCACACAAACATTAGTTCTCATGCTCATACAAACAAATATTGACAATTTTATTTCCCTTCTACCCCCAGCCACACAAGTTTGTCTCTCCCTTTTGTTCTGTCGTCCGTCTCTCATGTCCCACCCACACACTCTCCCTCTATCTTTTCCCCTTTTCCCTTTCCTTTAAACACTCTCATTCTATTCAAATGTTTCCTAGCAACAAATCAGCTATACTAACGGTCACTTTTGGAGGCTTTTAGTGTAAAATGAGTAAACAAAAAGAGTTAGTATTGTTTTGGGACAGCTTTCTCTCCACCTACAGCCTCACAGTCAGTATAAAAGCACTGTACGCAGTCTGCATTTAAGCTAGTACTGTTTACAATGACTAAACAGGTAGCATACTTTCAGCTCCAAATGGCCTGTGCGAATCCAAACAGTACAATATTAAAGGCAGCTCCTGAAAAAACTGTTATTTTTCACTAAAATGCTAGTCTCTCGTATGTGTCTGACTGGTGTGGGGAGCAGTCTCAACAGTGTTTTGGTTATTGAACTGAATTATAACTCTGGAAAATTCCATAGACAGACTGAATGACTGTTAATGTGGGCTTCTTTTACTTTCTTTCTTTTTTTTTTTTGTTACGTATTGAAGAAGTTCACTCTTTGGTATTTGATTTACAGTAGTACAGCATTTCTGTTCCATGAATCATCAGCCAAACTTTAACTCACTGAGAGCAACGATAACTTGAGAACTACCAACCAGGACTTGGAAAAAGGGGAGCCTGCATAGACAATAATCTCTTTTCCGTCTACCGTTTCTTCCGTTTTCGTCTGTCCCCATTGCACTGCACTAGAATTCATCAGCCATTTTATCTCCTTTTAAATTAGCATTTCCCAAAATGACTTTTTTGCACTTCATTTTCTCCCACACAACTACATACATGTGCCTTATCTCTGTTTATTTGTCAGAGCATGCAGGGGAAAGGGAACTGAGTGTGGATTTTGTTTACATGAGGAAGTGACAGAGTGCTGCTGTCTGGCCTTCCTGAGCTCACAACAGAGCAGGGAGAGGCAGTCGCACAACTTTACATGGTCTCTGGCCATAAAGACACATTAAACTCTTTTCACTATCTGGAATTTAAAAGTAAACTTATGTAACACAAAAGTGATGAAAATATATGTGTGCATGTACTCTGTATTTCCGGTTTATGTAAATCTAAACCTTCTTATGGCCATTTAAGGTATGTTCACACCAAGAACTATACTGTCAGCTACAGTTGAAAATAAAGATCTAAATACAGCAGTTATAGATTTATTAAACAAAAATCTCAGAACACTAGGAAACTAAGAAACAGAACAACCGATTAAAACATGACATGAACAGACAAAGAACAGAAAGAAACTCAGAGCTTAAGGGGTAATTTACACAACACCGTTTTTAAACTAAAAACTGACAACTTTTTATGCATTTTGGCCGTTCATTTACACCACAACAGCGTTTTAGGGGCTTGAAAAAACTAACTTTTGAAAATGGGTTTCAAAGTGCAAGTTTTTGAAAACAATACCATTATCGTCTCCGTGTAAACAACAAAAAACGCAAATTTGTGAAAACTGTGACAATGTGCGCATGTGTATTACATGTTCAGTCGTAGTGTTTCTTTAAAAATTGAAATGAATAATACAGCGTTTTTAGTTGTTTTCACGGATCTGTGTGAATAGATATCCTTTTGACAACATTGTCGTCTGTACGCGAAAAAGCATTGGGCAGAAAGATGGGGGCAAGATCGGCAAAGGACCTCAAAACAGGAATCAAACTCGGGTCGCCATGAACACATTTGCACCATATGTTGGCACACTAACCACTAGGCTATCTGCACTGACAACTTTAGCATGTTTTACATTTAATGTATTATTTATTGTTGTCATGTAAAAGTACTTACTGCATTTATGTTAGCAGAGCAACAGGGCTGCACATGCTGTATGTGCTTAGCATAAAAACGGTGTTGTCGTCCCTTGGTGTACATTCTAATATAGTTATTGTTATAGTTTTTTTCTTGGAGTGAACAGGTCTTTCTTAAGTCCTATTCACCAGATATTTTATGAGTGCCGTACACATTTTTGGAGGCAGCTTATCATTTGTCAAGAACTGTAAAGCTTTTTTTTTTTTTTTGTTAAGCAACTTGTAAAAAGTGACTTCTGGTTTTTAGACAAAATGTGACATTTAGGGTGTTCAAAAATGTGCATTTTTACTAGCAAACACCAATAGAGACCCTGTCATTTCACAGAAGAGCAGACTGACTCAGATAATTAAAGCTTTAGGAGAGGGAAATAGATGCTAGTACAGACTGTTCAGTGCAAATTCAGATGTTATGTGACTATATATCACTCTTACAGGTCACAGAAATGCAGTGTCTTGTATTACATGCAGTAAAGGTTTTACTCAATCAGGC
The DNA here is from genome assembly GCA_003731715.1 of Anabarilius grahami. Classification (NCBI taxonomy): domain Eukaryota; kingdom Metazoa; phylum Chordata; class Actinopteri; order Cypriniformes; family Xenocyprididae; genus Anabarilius; species Anabarilius grahami. The sequence continues at coordinate 1,429,860 of RJVU01078493.1, forward strand.
TAAAAAAGAGTGATAATGAAGAGAATGATATGGAAGTGTTTGCTAGATGACATTACATAAAGTCTGTAATACCTGGAGAAAACTATCTGTTAGAATACCTGACTACATTTGAGTAGCTGTCAATGGAGAAAGATGCTTTTATGAAACAGACTTGACCCCTTGCTTCCAAACAGCATAAATAATAACTTATAAACTGGCATGAAACAAATGTTTTCATTGGGTTCAACTGACAGACACTTTGCTGACAAGATTTTTTGCACTGCATCAGAAACTCCCAGTTTGGTGTCGCCAAGTTTTGCCAAACGTAAACTAAATTATACCAGCTGCACCTGATTATGTAAACATAAAGCGTTTTGTTGTTTTTGTAACTGGTTATTGCTGATGTTATTAATTTACAGTGAATGTCTTTGATCCATTATAAATGTTGAAAAAAAAAACATACACATTTTATTTATATAATATTTATTTCTGATTGTGTGTGAATATATATATCAAGTAATTTTGTTTTGCATTCTAAAAGTGGTTATTAGTATGATAAAGTCATGTAGATTTCAAGCTAGACACAACTGATGTTCATTAGTGACAATTCTTGTGCAACGTGGCTAGAAAGACACGTGTTCCAAATGGCCATTATTTTCTGACAGCTGTCAAAGGTCAAACTCTTTACAGATTGAACAATGATAAGAAATGAAGATTGAATGATGATCATGGCCTAATCAATGCATTCCTGAACTGCACAGTACTTTCATTCTACTAGTGTTTATTTACAGGACAGAGTTTATTTATGCCTGATCTTCCAAAAGAGGTAGATGTGCAATAAATCATCCTGCTAGAGGCATTGAGAAACTATGAGAAACTATGAGATGTAGTACAGAAGTATATATATATATATATATATAATCTAACCTGGAAAGTTTATACTGAAGCTTTTCTTTTCAATACCCTAAAAAGACATCAATATGGACAAATAATTATAATAACTAAACTGAGAGAAAAAAATATACACAGTATTAGTGTATAAGACTAGTCATCCGCTTTAATGGAAAACAATGAATGCAAACAAAAACAAAAAAATACTAAATAGATAAAAATATTTAAAAAAGAATTAAAGAGTTGATTTGAAATTAAAACCAGCTAGGATTAAGAAAAGGTAAACTGATCCGATTCTCCTTATTTACATAAAAAAAAAACTGCCAAAAACTATAAAGAAAAGCCATCCTAAAAATGCTCTACCTCAAAGGACTGGAACATTGGAATTCGGTGGAAATTCCAGTACCTTTTCTTTCTTTCTTTCTGACAAAAAGAAGTGGAAAGCTGGCAGATCTTCTCAGTAGCACTTGGAAACTCATCGATTTGGACTCTGATTACAACTGCTCTCTGGATATGCCATTTAAAGCAGAGCCTCTTTCTTTTTTGATGAAAAATCTGACAATGTGAACTAGGGAGAGCTTCATTTCTGTGCTTAAACCCAAAGCAATTTTAAACCCAGGAGCTTGATTTTTGCTAATTTAAATCTGTACAGCCAAACCAAGCAAATGTGATGTGCAGATGTGATCACTCATTGCAAAACAAGAGAGGTTTTGCATGACTTTTGTACTAGTGTCTGTTATGTTCTGGTATTCTATGTTCTACAGTGACATACAACAGAAAGAAACCTAAAATGTCGAAACTCTGTAAGGTCATCTGGTGTTGAAACGGAAATGCATTCGGAACATTCTTGTCTTAAATGAGGGTTGAGATGTGGATCCCTTCAATTCTTTACAGCCGCACACCTGGACCAAAAAGGTGGTGATTATAGCCCTCCACAAACTTATACCTGGGTATCAGCTGTACAGTAGGTCTTATTTCATTGGCTCCATAAGCATCTTTTACTGTCATTCTGTTCTTTTAAAGTCAGGCCAGAAACTCATATATTCCAATGAAGACAAAATACCTATCTATATGCTTATAAATTACACATTAGCTCTTTTCACCAATGCTGTTCAGTTGCAATGCTGCTGCATAATTTATCACCTCATACTGTATGAAAAAATAGCCTTTGAAGTCAACTTGACTTAAGTAGCCAATGGTCCTGGTATAGAAAAGAGCACATAGTAATTGTTGAGGGCTTGCCTTTGCCTTGGCAGAGGGAAACTCTGTCCAATAAAGGGATGAAAATAAACTGTAAATGAAAGGCTTCACAGACGTGGCTGGACCTCATAGCCTGAAACAGATTAGAGCCTACAGACATCCTGACCACCAGATCCCTCTGTGCTCTTTCTTCAGCTCACTTTCTCCCTCACTTTAACTGCTTTTCTCAAGGAGGTCTGTTATACCTGAAGAAAGCTAACACGTCGCTTAGCATTACCATAAATCTCAATGACGGTTGCTCAACTGGCACAGGACCCCCAGAGATTTGTTCATCGCATCACAAGGCAGCTTTTTTGAGCCATAAATCCCAAATGTAAGAAAATGACAACATGACAGCCAAAGAACATNNTGCACATGCACAGTTTATATATATATATATATATATATACAGTATCTCACAAAAGTGAGTGCACCCCTCACATTTCAGCAACCATTTTATTATATATTCTCAAGGGACAATACTATAGAAATTAAAATTGGATATACTTTAGAGTAGTCAACGTGCAGCTTGTATAGCAGTATAGTTTTACTGTCCTCTAAAACTAAGTCAACATACAGCCATTATTGTCTAAATAACTGGCAACAAAAGTGAGTACACCCTAAGTGAACATGTCAAAACTGTGTCCTAAGTGTCAATATTTTCTGTGAGCACCATTGCTATTTAGCACTGCCTTAATCCCTCTGGGCATGGAATTCACCAGAGCTGCACAGGTTGTTGCAGGGATCCTCTTCCACTCCTCCATAATGACATCATGGAGCTGCTGGATGTTAGACACATGGCGCTTCTCCACCTTCCGCTTGAGGATGCCCCACAGGTGCTCAATTGGGTTCAGGTCTGGAGATATTCTTGGCCACTCCATCACCTTCACCTTCAGCTTCCTCAGCAAGGCAGTTGTCATCTTGGTGGTGTGTTTGGGGTCATTATCATGCCGTTCGGCCCAGTTTCTGAAGGGAGGGCATCATGTTCTGCTTCATAATGTCACAGTAGATGTTGGAATCCATGTTTCCCTCAATGAAGCAGAGCTTCCCAGTACCAGCAGCAATCATGCAGCCTGTGAGCAAGACACAATTTTCTTGGTACTCCTCACCAGGGCATCGCCACACGCACTGGACACCATCTGAGCCAAACAAGTTTATCTTAGTCTCATCAGACCACAGGACATGGTTCCAGTAATTCATGCTCTTGGACAGGTTGTCTTCAGCAAACTGTTTGCAGGCTTTCTTGTGAGCCAGCTTCAGAAGAGGCTTCCTTCTGGGACGACAGCTTGTTGCAGTGTGCAGCGTATGGTCTGAGCACTGACAAGCTGACCTTCTGCTTCTGCAACCAAGTGGAACCCGTCTTGAAAAACCTCTGTATGACCCTGGCCACTGTGCTGTAACTCAGTTTCATGGTGTTACCAATCTTCTTATAGCCTAGGCCATCTTTGTGGAGAGCAACAATTCTAATTCTCAAATCCTCAAAGAATTCTTTGCCATGAGGTGCCATGTTGAACATCCAGTGGTCAGTATGAGAGAATTGTACTCAAAGTGCCAAAATTGAACTGCTCTAATACAAGATAAACAAATTTGTATGGTCCTGTGTGACAGAGTGACCTGTCCCTGTTGGTTAGCGCAGCACACACACACACACACACACACACAGCCCAACTTACCTCATCCTCCGTTCCCTGCCGAGGCAATGTGGGTGCACACGCACGCCATTGGCACGCTGGTCGTCATACACGCAAACATATCCACTCCATTTCCATCCCCGTCAGAATCCACGCTGCGCATAACAACATGCATACATATCTGAGTTGTCTTTCGTTTCTGTTTCTATGTTTTGTCATGTTATCGTGTTAATACATACCTGTGTTCCATGTTTGTCAGCGTCTGTGTTGCCGGTCTTTCGCGTTGTTTCTCCACCATCGGTCCGCTGAACCCGTGCGTCACCCAGCGGCCTGGATAAATAGTGCCGGGACCACTGTGTGTGGGCACGGCGGCGCGAAGCAACCGGAAGTCGGCTCGTCCATTATCTCGTTAATAAGGGGGGGATAATGGAAATGTGGCATTATTATTATATGTTTATTATTATTTATGTCTACATTTGTATTTGTTATTTTGACTAGATTTTGTTTCTATAAATATTTCATTATTTTATGAGTATATATTTATGTGGTGTTGTGAAAATGTATATACTCACCTGAATACTTACCCACTCATGTTTGTGATGGTTTTAAAGAAAGGGGCGGGGCTTGGACTATAAAGAGGAGCCCCAAAGAAGTAAATGTGGCCAGTTAACCTGGCGAGTGAGCGAGAAAGTCTGGTGCCGTAAGCGATTTATTTGACATTGAAGTAGTTTACGTGTATATATATATATTTCCCTTTGTTCTTTCATACAGTTTTGTTTATTTGATTTTTGTTTGTTACTTTTGTATATAGTTTTGGTCGTGTGTCTACTGGGACTGTTTCACCTCTCGAGCACTGTAAATAAACATCACTTTACACCTTACATCTCTGCGAGTATTGCCATATTTTTGGGGGGGATTTTTTAATTTTTTTGGGGCAAACCCAGTTTCGCCTGACAGCGGGCCTGCGAAGACCCGTTGTCCCACATCCTGTCAAGCAGACAAAAACATGAACATGATGAATAGAACATGTGGCTTTGCATGGTTAAATGACGTACATCAGTTATCACTTAGGGTGTACTCACATTTGTTGCCAGCTATTTTGACAATAATGGCTGTATGTTGAGTAATTTTTAGAGGACAGTAAACTAAATTGACTACTCTAAAATATATCCAAGTTTAATTTCTATAGTATTGTCCCTTGAGAAGATATACTGAAATGGTTGCTGAAATGTGAGGGGTGTACTCACTTTTGTGAGATACTGTACGTNATATATATATATATATATATATATATATATACACACACACACATAAAATAAAATAAGAACTTCTAAAAAATGTTATTGCATTTTTGCACAGCGTCATATACAACAGACACAATTCCTTTATCTATGAACGTTTGCAAAGACTCTCTCTCTGTTTACTTCCCTTCTGTTTTAGTTAGGCCTCCTTATAGCTTAAATCTGAATTGTTGAAACTCACAAAAACTTGTGTGACACTCAACCCAGATGACAATATCAGTCTAATGATTGGTAATTCTGCTTAGTGAAAAGCCAGATCTCATCTATGTGGTTTGCCAGGTGGATCTGCAGCTTGTCACCTTAAATTTGTCCTTCGTCACCAGTCCTGGCCTAGCAGTCTGGATGAGCAGCTAATGAAAATAACAGGGTAAAACAGAAATCTCTCACAGTCCAAAGAGCATAAGCATTCAGCTTCACTTTAGGAAGATTCCAGAAAAGTTGAAAGCTGGAGACAGAGAAATATGCCTCAATCTTCCAAATATTCTTTTGCACCTGGATGGAAAAGTCTTCAAAGAATAATTGCTGTTGGATCATGAAACTAACATTTTTTTTTACTGTCTAATGCATCTATATAATATTCATAATGCGTTTCTAAACGTACAGAGACCTCATAAACAAGACCAAGAACAGACCACCTTAAAGTCATGCCTGGAACTCTTATATTCTCTATACTCTTATATACTACAATTCTGTAGTAGCCTAATACTCCTAAATCTAGATTTTGTATCTCAAATGGCAGTCTAGTTAAATCCATTAACTGAGTAAGATGTAGTTAAGTCTCCTAGTTCTGGTTGGTGTGCTTGGTTTGGCTTACCCCAGCCCTTCCATAGCATTCCAATGTGACTCCAACAGGGAAGAACCTGAAGGGACACCAATATGTCAATATAAATGATGCATCCTCCTATTTGACAAGATCTGTTAAAGAGCTTTAAACCTAAGCTGATAGCAAGCACTACTACTGCCAATCCAAATTTGCACTACGTTATGTGGAAAAACATTGACAAAGCAGGTCCATCATGAATTGGCCCACTAAAAAGTGGTTTTTTTAATAGGGTGCATGTCCAGTTGATAAAAATAAGCCAATTACATGAAAACATCAGCAGCACATTTTACCATTACTGCTTGTGGGATAATTGGACATGGTGGATGAGAAAGATTAAGGCAATAGCAAAAGTGCACAAGTTTCTTGTCTTATGCTGTATTGCACAATTAGGTACATGCATTACAGCCACAGGTAGGGTCTCGATGGATGCTTATTCAGGAAGCTGTAAGATATTTGGTCCAAACCTGCATTTTATGACAAACAGCCCCTTTTTACAAACCTAAGGATCAAGGCCAAGTGGGACGAGGCGTGCTGGGTCCCCTGGTGTGTTAATGGTGGATTGGGGTCTTGGCTCTGGTTTGATGAGGTTCCAGGAAGCAGCAGGGGGGTTCACTGTAAAAATGGGTAAGGGGATTTTGAGAACCCTAGGGGAGAGGTGATATGGGCCAATTATGGGGAATAAAATCCCTTGACAATGCAGAAAAGATAAATTGGTAAAGGGACTCATGTCAGCAGTGCTGTTTATGGCAACATTCACAGCTACTTAAAAAAGGAAGGTTTGTATTCCACGCATAAATAGGTAGAATTAGGGTACCTTTGTAAAGAGTTCAAAATCCACAATCTGTGGTAAAGGCTAACTTTGGGATTTAAAATAACTATACCACAATCACACAACTTCAACGTCACCCCCCTCTAAGCTTTCAACAACTCTTTTAAACTTTACTCATTCAAAAATACTCATTGACTACAGGACAATGGAACCTGTGAACCAAAAATGCTAAGTTGTTTCTGAGTTTTAGAACTCATTCCTTCAGCATTTAGATGTAGAACAACATGAGGGTGAGTAGGCTAAATGATGACAGAATATTCATTTTTAGGTGAACTATCCCATTCCAAAAGTGTTTCCTACTGTGCTAGGTATCCAGGATCCAGGATGCACTACTCTTGCTACCAACACTCAAACTCGTTCAACATGCTTCATCATTCCTGACATGGCCTGTAAATGAGTTCCGGCTACATCAATTCTTCCACTGATCCAGTTTGACCACATTAACCAGTAACTACCATCTTCTTCTCATGCTAAGTGGCAGTGGGCACATCAGAGGCTTCCAGTGGCCTCTGGGCTGGCAGGAAGCAGTTTGACCTCCAGCAGCGGTGCCCTCTTTCCATTCTTGAACAGAAGCTTTCATTAGCTCGCCTAAGAGAAGGCCCTCATTAGGACCAATGATCATGGTGATATTCTCTGCTCAAGGCCCTTTTGCAAACGACCAGAGACTTCAAAGATGCCTACGGACCCCTCTGTGTCTCCAGAGCCTGGCTCCCTGTAAACCCCTTTCACTGAAGCCTGGTGTGATAATAGGCAGCAGAAGGCAGGTAAAATGAGAAAGATGGTGAAGCAGGCTTTAGGTTTTATGACTTTCCAAGCTGGTGGAAACAAGTTGTTTTAAAGGCACAGGACTTGCACCACCAACAAGCTGGAAACACAAAGGGGGATCCCTGTTAAATGCGCCTGTAAAGAACCGGCGACTCCACTCCTATCTGATGGACCAGCCGACGTGGCACAACGGAGATGAAGGTAATCACACACAATGGAGGATTAGACTGCCACATAAATGACTGGTGTCAATAACATATGAACATTTAAGCATTATTAAAGGGTTAGTTCACGCCTGCATTGACAGCAAGATAATTAACACTTTTAGATCCCCTAGAAAGCTACTAAGACATATTTAAAACAGTTCATGTGACTGCAGTGGTTCAACCTTAATGTTATGAAGCGATGAGAATACTTTTTGTGCACCAAAAAAAAAAATAACGACTTTATCAACAATATCTAGTAATGGGCAATTTCAAAACACTGCTTCATGAAGCTTTACAAATCTTTTGTTTTGAATCAGTGGTTTGGACACCAAAGTCACATGATTTCAGTAAACGAGGCTTTGTTACGTCATAAGTATTTCGAAATTTCAATGGTTCACATGACTTCATGAAGCAGTGTTTTGAAATCGCCCATCACTAGACATTGTTGAATAAAGTCGTTACTTCGTTTTTTGGCACACAAAAAGTATTCTCATCGCTTCATAACATTAAGGTTGAACCACCGTAGTCACATGAACTGTTTTAAATATAGCTTTAGTAGCTTTCTGGGAATTTGAAAGTGTTAATTATCTTGCTGTCAATGGAGGCCTCAATGAGCCATTGGATTTTATCAAAAATATCTTAATTTGTGTTCTGAAGATGAACAAAGGTCTTACGGGTGTGGAACGACATGAGGGTGAGTTATTAATGACAGAGATTTCATTTTTGGGTGAACTAACGCTTTAATCGAAGATGCCACATCGCCAATATTTATTCCCACTGAGTATTTCAGAGTCTTTAAAAAGTTAAGATGTATCTTACCATTAACTCTTTCCCTGAATTTTCCATCATTTATGGCAGCGCTTCCCCGCCATTGGCAGAATTTTCCGGCGATCCATGTTTTCACTGTAATATGGTAAAGGGCACTATTAAGCATCTTATTACGCAAAGAGTAACATCAAAACATAGGTAAAGAAGAAGCAGAAACAAGCAATAGAAGCATTGCTTATAGACGTGAAATAATGCGATAATCAAACATTAAACAGCATATCAAAACTGCCTAACGTTACGGAATGAAATGTCAACCAATGAAAGGTATATAGGACTGTGCAGCTTTGGGGGTGTTGATGGACTCGATCTACTCATCAATGTTTTGATCATCTCCTTCTGAATCCGATCAGGATGTAGTCTTTGACAAAAACAAATTTTTCTCAGTTTTTTGTTCAAAATGTTGTGTTTTTTATGAAACTTATCCACATTCAAGTGCTGATAAAAAATAGGCTCTTTTTGATATATTGTTCAGATATTCATACAACAAAATATTCTGGGGGCAATGAAAATTTTGTGAAAATGATTAAAAAATGCTGGTCAAAAAAAAAAAAATGCTTGCAGGGAAGCTGCTGAGACCAATACCTATTCTATATGGGTAAAATAAGAAAATGGGTGTAAATCACATATATATTGCTCATGTGTGATCCTACATTTATTTAGCAGTCACTTTTATTCAATAACTTACAAAAGAAGAATATTACAAGCATTTTCTCAAAGTCACAAGCCATTTTTTTCCACAGTAAAATGTATAAAATTAGGCTATTTTTACACTACAGTACACAAAAGTCATTTTAAAAAAAGAAATGAATGCTTTTACTCATCAAAGATGCATTTAATCTGATATCTTAATATAACAATGATTTTGATTGTACATGTTAAATATGTTCAAGGACATATTTTATCAGCATAGCATGGTCAGTTACGTTTTCTCAACCAAGCTGCATGCACTTGGGTCTTACAGGAAATAGGTCTTTGCAAAGAACGTTCCTGGTACGTCGCCCCCTAAGGTCAGTAAGAAATAATACATGCGTATCAGCGAGCGCAAGTGTAACTTTGTGTGTGGACTGACTCATGTGCATGCCTGTGTTTCTCTGGAGAGAAGTTACAGAGAGGAAAACCCTGCATTGTTGTGCAGCTCAAGGTGTCGTAAGTTAAACATGTTTTGTTTGGGGAAAGAGACCCCAAGAACAATTTGCTAGTTCAAAACAACATAATCAGACTAAAACTGAAACTTGTGGGAGCTGAATATAAAATAGGCTACATAAATGTAACAAAAATGTTACATCTGTTTGAGGTCTCAATAAGCTTATATATTAAACATGTAAAAATGCAATGGTTTTTACACTGTAGAAACTCTTTCCAAATGTTTACTTTGATTTCTTTCATTGCTTTATTCTGCAATGCATTTTTCTGAGGTTAAATAGATGCTAAATAGAAGCAATATCACAATATTAAAGGAATAGTTCACTCAAAAATTAAAACTGGAACAACTAGAGGGTGAGTAAATGATGACAGAATTTTCATTTTTGGGTGAACTATCCCTTTTAAAAGTGTAGGATTATTTGTGATAAAACAGAAGGATAACCTTTACAAAAGTAAGTATACTTAAAGTTCATTTTTATTAAGTATACATAAGTCAAGTTTAAGTATATTTTAAGTATACTTTAAGTATATTAATTTCAATGTACTAGTAGTATACTTGTAAGGGTATAATTTCAGTAGTAACTACTAAACTGGCCCACTTTTTGGTGTATATAAGTATACATTTAAATATACTTAACTTGTAACAGCACTAAAGTTTGAGTGCACAACTAGTTTGTCTCTACAGCTAATATAAGTGAACTTAGTTATACTAAATACTTGTATCACATTTATTACTTTTAAGTATACTCTCACTAGTTTAGTAGTTTTATACTGCAAGTATACTTGTAAGTTCATTATGTGAGTATAACATCATACTTACGTTTTACTACTTACCTATATATTATTTTTGCACTTTAAGTATACTATTATGTTCCTATTTAGGTATTAATTTTTATACTTAAAACATACCTTTAACTCTTTCCCTCCAGTGTTTATTTTTTAAGTTGGAAGCCAGTACCAGCATTTTGATCATTTTCACAAAACTTTCATGGAATATTCTGTTGTATGAATACCTAATCATACAATACATCAAAAGAAAAGAGCCTCTGCTTTAAATAATAATAATAATACAAATATTCTAGCTTCCTGCATTCTTTTTCAAAATCGAGTTTTTGTCAAAGATTGCTTTCGGACTGGATTCAGAAAGATGTTCAAAACATAGATGGAGTAGATCGCATCCATCAACACCCCCATAGCTGCACAATCCTACCTCGTCCTGGGTCGACATTTCATTCGGTAATGTTTGGCAGTTCTGATTTATATCCTACTGTTTAATGTCTGACGATAGCTTTAGATTACATGCATGTAAGAAATGCTTCCTTCTATCGTTTTTTTCTGCTTCTTCTTCGGCTGTGTTTTGAACAGGAGATTGTGCACTCTTTCAAAAGATGCGTATTAGCGCCCCCTACCATATAACAACGAAAACATAGATTGCCGCTGTTATTTCCGTCAATGGAAATGGAAAGATTTTTTGAAGGAGATTCCTATGTACACTACCAGTGAACTACACAAAAATTCACATACGCAGAATTAGGAACATAGCTGTTTTCTTCGTAAATCAATATTTTCAAACAAATCTATTGTAGTACTGGATGTCAAAACTATGTATGACATCACATAGGCTATGTAAAACTAGGCTAAAAAAAGTAAACATAACTACAAGCCAAGTATACTTGGGTTACTTAATTGTACTTTTAAGTATATCTCGATCAAAAGATTGAGTAAAAGTATGTGCCAAAAATATTTAGGGCTGGTTTCACAGACAGGGCTTAGATTAAGCCAGGATTAGGCCTTAGTTCAATTAGGGCATTTAAGTAGCTTTTATAAACGTGCCTCAGAAAAACCAAAAACATTACTGCTGTGCATCATGAGACAAAACAATGGCACTGACAGATATGTTAGTTCAAGTTGCTTTCAGTTAAAACAGCTCAAACATGGAACTTTTTTTTTTGTAAGGGAAAGCTAGCATTTGTCAGCTGCAGGAACATATTGAATGAATGAACATTATAACATTAGTATTTTTACACATACAGCATTGGAGTCACTGGGACCCAAACATAAACATAAAGTGAATCATAAAAAGTTTGTCTACCCAATTAACACCCGTTAAATAAGGTGTTGTCTGACTCCCCCTCCTATTTATGCTGTTTATTTGCATTTATAAATCTATATCCTGACTGATTTCTGCACAAAAGGGATTTTTCTACTGAAAGTTGGCCTTTTTGTTTTTTGTTCTGCCCCCAATCCTCTCTCTCTGTCTGTTTTTCCATGACTCATGAAAGTTCTCTGACGAATTACAGAGGTCTCAACAGATGGAAAAACTCTGCTGTTACGACTGACCACAACCACTGACCTGAAATCAGCTGCAAGCTCATCTCACGTGTGATTTAGTCACTTCGAGCTGATCTAACTTCAGAGATAGTGCTCAGTTTCTACCCCCTTGCAGTTTTGTCTGGAGTGAGTAAGACAGTGGATATGGAAAGGAGGAGGGGAGTAAACCAGAGGGATCTGCAACGGGAAGAGGGATGTACTGTGTGTGTATCCCAGATTTGTCCCCCTGTTGGTGTTGACGCAACAAGGTTAAATGATACTGTGCGACTCAAATCAACACACAAATGACTAAAAACAAAAACAAACAAGCGAGGATTGGAAAAATGAAAAGAAAGAAGTAAAAAGAATATGCAAGACTACATTTAAGTGAATGCATCTGTGGGTTCACGTGCAGTAGAGGAAAGAGAGGGATACAGGGTGAGCTTATTTCACGGATGGGCGGGCCGATATGCAGCATGAAGCCTTCTCACTGGTCATTGTTTGACACCCACTACATGATTAGTGGTCTCTACTGCTTCATCTGTTATTTCTCTTTTGCTTTTCTCTTTTTTTCTACTTTTTCTCACACTCATTCTTTTGTTCCCATCTGTGGGCCAAAACAAAACTAAAACTCCCCCTGTCATTCACAGGAAGAATCAACACGACAAATGTGCAACACTTTACTATAAGTTTAAACAGTATATATTAACATTAATGATTGCATTTTCACTAACAATGCATTTAATGCATTTACTGTAATAATATTGGTTAATATTAATTTATAAATATTCTATTGTTCATTGTTAGTTCATTGTGCATTAATGATAACATACACTGTATAATTTTAACATTCAAAGTTGTGGTATCTATAGAAATAAACATTAAACAACAAATACACTTCTGTTCAAAAGTTTGGGGTCAGTAATTGCTAAAAAGAGAAATGAATACTGTTATACAGTAAGAACATTAATTTGATCACAAGTTACAGTAAAGACAATTATAAAGTTACAAAATATTAATATTTTAAATAAATTTTACATTTACATTTACATTACATTTATGCATTTGGCAGATGCTTTTATCCAAAGCGACTTACATTGCATTATACTATACATTTGTATCTGAGTATGTGCAATCCCTGGGATTGAACCCATGACCTTGGCATTGCTAGTGCCATGCTCTAACCACTGAGCTACAGGAAATAAATGGTGTTCTATTTAAAGAACCCTGACAAATAAATTTCACAAAATCACCATATTAGAATGATTTCTGACACTGAAGAGTAATGATGCTGAAAAATCTGCTTTAAATAATATTTCAGAAGATTACTGTTTTATTGTGTTTTCTATCAAAAAAATGCAGCCTTGGTGAGAATAAGAGACTTCTTTGAAAGACATTTAAAAATCTTACTGACTGAAATTTTTGAATGGTAATGTAAACGATTGATCATTAACCAATTAACTATTAAGTGCTACTATATTATATATGAAAATAAATGATTAAAATGAAGACTAATTTGATATTTCGCCACCTTGGAATTATAAGGTTCTGTTTGCAATCTGAGCAGTTTTGAGATATTGAGCTTCAAAATTTTTGCATTCCATACTTCTTTGTGATTAGACCCTTTTTGTTTTCTAAAAAAAAAAAGTCCCAAAATGTACACAACTTTAAACAATGTAAAAAAAAAAACTGTCACAGAATAAGAATATATGAATAACTTAATTTTGACAAAAATGTCAGATAGAACCTTATGAAGAACCTAAAAAGTTATGAAACCAAGTGTACGTTTTACAGGAAGTCACAGCTGATGGATGATTACAGCTACTCTACTTCCATGTGTTTACAGATGCCATTGCTTTGTTTGAATAAAATGATGTATATTTCTCTATCTCCCTCCTCCCTCTCTGTTCTACTGTAGCTAAACTACTGCCACATCAACACTAGGAGTACACTGGGGTACGAGAGTAGACAGTAATGAAGGGGAAAAAACTGTAGGGGGGAGCAGATGTCCTGAAGTCAAACTCATAGAGGAGGAGTGAAGAGTAGACAGACACATGCCTTCAAGAAGTTTTCTTTCCGGAAAGGTCAGGAGGAGGAGAGAAAAAATTTAAGGAGAGTGGAATTAAAGGTAAATAAACATTAGTTCATCATCCACAGTTACCACACTTAGCCTAACTACACAGGTAACATCCATGAAAACGTCATTTCTGGTGACAGGCGGTGTCAGGAGAGGCTCTTTGTGCACAGAGCCTGGAGCTGTTGGTAATTTCTGTAATAGAAAGTGAATTATCTAAGACTGTGAATTTGTTTAATCCTAAATATTCTGAGGGGAAAAGAAACTTGCCAAATTCTTAAAGTCCCCCTGTGGTGAAAATCAAGCTTTTAATGTCTATGTGTTTTTTTTAATATGCTTTAAGACAAACCATGTGCAAATTCATTTGTCAACACTATTGCTGAGTATTTTCTCTTTAAAACTGCAGTGACCTAAAGACAGTTTCAAAATCGCTGGTGTTTGTGATGTCACAAACTACCTTGTAACCAATCACGGCAACGTGCTGGCGGGCTTTAGCATATCATTAACCATGACCGATCTGAAGCAGGGGAGTCTCAAGAGAATATATTCTGGTATATTTTTCTGTTGATATGAAAAATTGGGCAGATTTAGCAATGTAGCCGGTGCGTTTACCTCAATAAGTTGACCGAGTGGATCTCAGAGCTCGTGCGAGTGAGTGGAAGCGGGGCTAAATATTCATAGATCCGTGTATTAAATGAAGCAAGGATGTTTACATTCAGGCTATTTTAAGGCATATTAAATTCAATTCAATTCACATTTATTTGTATAGCGCTTTTCATGATACATATCATTTCAAAGCAGCTTTACAAAGAATGCATGTCAACATTACAATTTAAAGAATGCAGTTAGCAAATAATGTAATAATTTAGGCAATTAATTTACAATCACTGATAGCAGTTTAACTGAACGTAGAAGCAACGAGCTCCTGGAAAAATGAATTACATTAACAATAATTAGGATATAGAAATTGGGCAATGTGCATGTTGATCCAGATGATTGCGTCTTCCGAAATCCTCGCAGGAGTTGGCGCCGTCTCTTCATAGGTGTTGGTCATCTGAGGTCTTCTTAAGAGGCTGGATCCAAACTGAAGATGATGTCCTCTCTCGGGTGTCCCAAGGTAAAACAGAAAAGCAAATGGAGAATAATTAGCGTAGCTGCATGTTCTTAGCATTAAGCAAAGATAGTCATGTGCAATTGATCTGATATGAGATGCATTATGTGAACGCTTGGCTAAAGAGATGCGTCTTTAATCTAGATTTAAACTGGGTGAGCGAGTCTGAGCCCCGAACATTATCAGGAAGGCTATTCCAGAGTTTCGGAGCCAAATGTGAAGACGCTCTCCCTCCTTTAGTGGACTTAGCTATCCTAGGTACAACCAGAAGTCCAGAGTTTTGTGATCTTAAGGAGCGTGAAGGATTGTAGGGCAATAGAAGATCGGTTAAGTACACAGGAGCTAAACCATTTAGAGCCTTATAGGTCATTAGCAATACTTTATAATCGATACGGAACTTAATGGGTAACCAGTGTAGAGATGATAAAATTGGTGTTATATGATCATATTTTCTTGACCTGGTAAGAACTCTAGCAGCTGCATTTTGTACTAATTGTAGCTTGTTTATTGAGGAAGCAGGACAACCAGCTAATAATGCATTACAGTAATCTAGTCGAGACGTCATGAAAGCATGAACTAACTTTTCTGCATCAGAAATAGATAACATATTCCGTATCTTAGCAATGTTTCTGAGGTGGAAGAAGGCTGTTTTTGTAACACATGAAATATGATTTTCAAAGGACAAGTTGCTGTCTAATATAACACCCAGGTCTTTAACTGTCGAGGATGGAGTAACAGTACATCCTTCTAAATGCAGATTGTAGTCTGAGAGATTCTTTGTACAGGTTTTTGGTCCAATAAGTAATACTTCAGTCTTATCTGAATTTAATAGAAGAAAATTATTAGTCATCCAATGTTTTACTTCTTTAACACACTCTGTCAGATTGAATAATTTACAGATTTAATCTGGTTGTGTTGAAATATATAACTGAGTATCATCAGCATAGCAGTGGAAACTAATTCCATGTTTTCTTATAATATTGCCGAGTGGCAGCATGTATATTGAAAATAGCAGAGGGCCTAACACTGATCCTTGCGGCACTCCATAGTTTACTATCGTTATCTTAGATTTTTCCCCGTTTATATAAACAAAATTGTGACGGTCTGATAGGTACGACCTAAACCACCGTAATGCCTGTCCCTGAATACCAGTGTAATTCTGTAGTCGATCTAGGAGTATTTTATGATCTATAGTGTCGAACGCAGCACTGAGATCAAGTAACACTAGTATTGAGACACAGCCTTGGTCAGAAACTAGAAGTAAGTCGTTTGTAATTTTAATGAGCGCAGTTTCTGTGCCATGATGAGATCTGAATCCTGACTGAAATTTTTCATAGATAGCGTTTTTTTGCAAGAAGGAGCACAATTGGGCCGACACCACTTTTTCTAGTATTTTAGACATAAATGGAAGATTTGAAATGGGTCTGTAATTTGCTAATACATTTGGATCTAATTGTGGTTTCTTAATGAGAGGCTTAATAACTGCTAGCTTGAACGGTCTTGGGACGTGACCTAGAGATAAAGACGAGTTGATAATATTGAGAAGAGGCTCTTCTGCTACAGGTAACAGTTCTTTCAGTAGTTTAGTGGGTATTGGATCTAATAAACATGTTGTTGGTTTAGACGCAGTGATAAGTTTATTTAGCTCTTCCTGTCCTATAGTTGTAAAGCACTGCAACTGTTCTTGAGGGGCGATAATTGAGGCTGAATCATAAAAGGTTGTACATTTACAATTGTATTTCTGAAACTTTCGATTTTCTCAGTAAATAAATTCATAAAGTCATCACTACTAAATTGTAATGAAATGTTTTGTTCTGGAGATGTCTGTTTATTTGTTAATCTAGCCACTGTACTAAACAAGAACCTTGGATTGTTTTGGTTATTTTCTATGAGTTTGCGGAGATGCTCGGCCCTGGCTGCTTTTAGAGTCTTTCTATAACGGGACGAGCTGTCTTTCCACGTGATTCTGAAGACCTCTAAATGAGTTTATCTCCATTTGCGTTCTAGATTACGAGTTTCTCTTTTGATAGTGCAAGTAATACTGTTGTACCAAGGTACAGTATTTTTCTCTCTAACCTTTTTTAATCTCATCGGTGCAACAGTATCTAATGTACTAGTGAAAATGGTGCACATGCTGCTAGTCATTTTCTCGAGATCATTTGTGTGTTTGGGTACAATGAGCAGCTGATGCATATCACAGGAAAAAAAAATTTAAATGTCACTTGTGATCAAAGATGAGTTTTAAGGGACAAAATTATTGACTACAGGGGGACTTTAAAATGTTTTATCCTGTTCTGAATAAAATGATTACTCTGGTATCTATCATCTTCTATGTACTGTATTTGTACATACAACACTGTCATTCAAAAGTTTGGGGTCAGTAAGATTTTGAATTAATTAATTGATTTTGAAACCTTATTTTGAATTAATAGTTTTATTCAGGAAGGAAGCATTAAATTGATCAAAAGTGACCATGATAAGACATTCAAAATGTTATAAAAGATTTCTATTTCAAATAAATGCTGTTCTTTTGAACTCTCTATTCATCAAAACATCCTGAAAAAACGAGTATCATGGTTTCCATAATAATATTAAGCAGCACAGCTGTTTTCAACATTGATAATTATAAGAAATTTTTCGTGAGCAGCATGAATGATTTCTGAAGGATCATCTGACACTGAAGATTTGGAGTAATGATGCTGAAAATGCAGCTTTGATCACAGGAAAAAATTACATTTTAAATATATTCAAATTGAAAACAGTTACTTTAAATTGTTGTATTTCACAATTACTGTATTTTTATCAAACAAATTAAGCTTTAGTGAGCATAAGAGACTTTTGAACATTTAATGAAACACAAGCAGGACAAACTTCTGTTTACAATTCATACACCATTCTTACATATATTTCTGCATACTGTTCACAGTATATTTATAAATTATTTCCACAGAAATTTGATAATAATGTGTTTCTAGTTCTTCCTGGAGAATGTCTTGCACCTGACTGGCATCCTTGTGAGCCTCTGAAAAGGCAAATCTCATGCACAAACGGGAGAGGGGGACAGAGATTAGCTCCACATACAGACATCATGTAAACAAACCCTCACAAGCCAAGGAGAACAGGGAGGCTGGACGAGAGGAAAATGGGGTAGGTGGAGAACGAAAAAGAAGTGGGTGTGGTTGGAGACTCGAAGAGATTAAAGAAGAAACTGAGCTTAGCTAAACATGAATGACAGATCCGAACGTTTGATGCTAACGCTGTGATTGTGTGTTACAGTGTTAGAAAGGGAAGTTAGAGTAAGAGGGGGAAAGAATATAATACATCAATGTTAAATGTGCAGACCTGCCTTACTGCTTCTGTTTGCTAAGCAAGTTTTAAAGGGATAGTTCACACAAAAATGAAAAATTTGTCATCATTTACTGACCCTCAAGTTGTAAACAGACAGTTGACTGCACCCATTGACTTCCACAGTATTTTTTTTTCCCTAGAAGTCAATGGGGCCCATCAACTGTCTGTTTACCGACATTCTTTAAAATATCTTCTTTTGTGTTCAACAGAAGAAAGAAACTCATACAGGTTTGGAACAACTTGCGTGAGAAAATGATGACAAATATTTTCAGTTTTTGGATGAACTATCCCTTTAACTTTTGTCCTTTCAAAAATCTGGGATATCTAGGAATTATTTAAATTAATCATGAAACAGAAGTTTTGATAGTTTTGCTTCTCTATTGTGATGTATATCTGAGTGAAAAAAATGATTTTGCCTATCAGGAATTGGTTGGTTATGGTTTGCTATTGCTGTGATGTCATGTGACTGGCAGGTTTTCCCACCCTTGCACCAGTAAACGTCATCAGAGAATAGAAAGTTTACACTACAGCATTTACAGTCTGCGCCAACTCCAAAACAGACACATTCGGATTCGATTTCCCTTTATTTGTCATATTAAAATCATTGTGGGATCAAAACCCTCAAGATTCCAGCATGTAAATTCTTTAAACATCTGAACTTATCTTCAAGTCTTAATGGTTTCTACATGGAGGTCCACAGGTATAAAGAACTAGTGATGGATGAAGGTTTAGTGGTTTGCGCCTTTAAATCTCCCTTGAACTCTGTGCTTCTCTCTGAAGCTGCTTACTTGCCTCTACCTGCCTGCAGCATAACTTAAGTGCCTTCATTCTTTCTCTCTCTGCCCAACACAGGCATTACAGTGTCCCTTGCAAATGACTTGCAATCAGCTGTAAAAATTTGTTCAACAACACATTCAAACAAAAAGCCTCTCTCGTATTTACTACAGTACATCTATCTGATAATATTTCCATTTCCAGAAGACAAAAACCGCTTTGATTATTACTTAATCTAGATTGGAATGACCCAGTAAGTGAAATCAACCAATTATTATCTTTCATCAATCAGCCAAATACTTTATAAATAGGTCATTTGTTTTTTAATACTTGTTTACTTTTGTTGTGCTTATTGTATTAATTCCTCTGCCATTGTGGCCTAAGAATGTAAGGGGTTTATTTTAAACATTTTAAAAATTAGGTAGGGAATACTTAGGTAAGGATGGAGAGAATAAAAGAAGCTTTGATAGAGGAAAAACAGCACTTAGAAACTGGAATCTCTCATTCTTCTCCAGACATACTGACATTCCTCAGTAGGCTTTGGAGTAGGATGATGATCTTCCCACCTTCCTTTCTCCTCAGCTTTCTTCCTTTGCCTGCCATCTGATCAGGAGTCTTGGAAGGATATTTTGACTGACTGCCAAGCTGTGCTGTCAAATGGAAGCAAGAGTTTTCCTCTCTCCTATTGACCTTCATTTAATATTCTTCCTCAGACTTCATAAATCTAAAGACCCAAAACAGATCAGTATAATGATGATACAGGAGTACAGTGTTCTTATCCAACACATAACTATTCCAGCATCGACATATTATCTGTTAAAAACAGAGAATGATTCATAAATTACTGCCAGGCTGGTGAGAAAGTTTTATTTTTGGCAGTAGAAGAGAAACTCAGCATCTGTAAAGTACTAAAGAGGCTTCAAATCACCATGTAAAGATTTAAACACCAGTATAATCTAATAAAAATGATGTCAAAACTATGATTTTAAAATAAAAAATGTCACATCACTAGATCGCGTATTAGCGTAACTGATTAGCAGATGTGAAACTGAAAGAAAAGGGGGGAAAGAACATAAACAAAGTATTCACAACAGAGCCTACAGCATGACTGACGCCCTCTATTGGCCCTCCAGTGCATGACCGAGAAAAAGTTTTGAGATTTCATATGGAGCCCCGAAAGAAGAGAACTAAGCAGAGATGAGATTGTAACATCTGAATAAATTAAAGTGAGTAAAAGGGTCCATGCAGGATGGAGTTCCTGTTCAAAATGTTGAGGATTTTCATCTCTTATGTAATGCAATGCAAGTTTCATACATAAATATAGTGTGACCCCAGTCATTTTCTTATCCAAAAACAACACTTTTGCCGTGAGGTGTTTCACACATGTCTGTTCATTAGGATTCTCTTTCAAATCCTCTGACATGTCTGAAGTCAGCTAACATATAGTTCTTTTTTATATTAGTACCATAACGTTTGCAAGGTCTGAAACTGATCTACAACTAGTTGAGAACAACGGATGCAATATACATGAGGGCAAAGTAATTGAGAGATGGAGAAGGAGACATTGTAGAGGACTGATGTAGAGAGAGGAAGGGGTTAAGAAGAGACAGTGAAAATAAAATAACATAAAATAAAAATATGAAAAAGTAAGTGAGGCATTAAGAAAGAAACACAAAGAAATGAAATAAACAACAAAAAAAAGAGAACAAATGAAAGTGAGCAATTGCAAAGTCTGAAGGAATGAAAGGAAAGGGGGAACGTCAAAGAGGAAGAAAAAAACACATGAGTCAAGCAATAGCGTCATCCAACCAGATTCCCACGTGTCAAACAAACAAGTACACAATAAGAAGAGAGAGAAGCGGAATTAAACGTGTATATAACTAATATAACAACAGCTGCTGCTGTCAAATCATCACGCATGGATCCCACACACACCATCAGCCACACCCAATCATCTCTCTCATACACACAGTGTAAAAAAGACATTTTTGTGCCCTGCAGGCATCACCTGTGTGGGTGGAGTGGGTAAGGATGTGTGGTAATGTGGGTGAGCCTAATTGTAGTGTTTTGGGGCATAACTGTCACAGTCTTTCTGATAACTGATTTAGTATCCGCTTTTGAAATATATGTTGCTTACAGTATTTGTAACTCAGTTCTAAATCTGGATAATAGATGAAATTATGAGTAAAACATAGATTAATTAGAATGAATCTGTCGGTCGGTATATGCTGTGAATATTTCGTCTAGTCCACTCGGCCACCCACAGGGCGGCGGCTGGTGTCATGCTGACCTGACATGTCCGGTGCAGACGGCAGGACGAAGATCAGTGTTTCTCAGGATTTTCTAGAAATAACAAACCAGTTCTTCTCCCTCACGGCTTCTCTGTGCAAGACAGAAAATAAAAAGCAAAATAGGCAACACTTTACAATATTACCCTATAAGTTAACTTTAGTTAATGCATCAACTATAACATTAACTAACAATAAGCAATACATTTGTTACAGTATTTATTCATCTTTATTGGTATTTATGTTAGGTCAGGTCATTCAATGATATTAACAGACATAACTTGATTTTAATAATGTATTAGTAAACACTGAAAATAACTAAGGTTAATAAATCCTGAAGAAGTATTAATTAATTCTTAGATCATGTTAACAAACAATTGTAAAGTGTTACCAAAATACTTGAAGGAACACTAGAATTAATTACAGATTAAGATTAAAAGAGAAAGAAGATTAAGAAGACGTTGTAGGACAGCAAATGGTTGCTCTTATATTATTGTACCAGTGAGTTTTATATATTATTTAGTAGATGTTTTGGAGAGGAATGTCCAAAAAGTTAATTCTTTTCTTTTATAGATCATCTCAAAGTTGGTATATTTCTTAATGTTCTATTTTAGGCCTTTCTGTTTAGTATGAGTTTACTACACTCACACCATAGTGATCTGTTCTCTTCAGATAGGCTACCGTTCAAGAGTTTGGGGTCAGAATATTTAATTTAATTTAATTTAATATTTAATTTATTCGATTTTATTTTATTGAAAGAAATACTTTTATCCAGCAAGGATGCATTAAATTGTTCAGAAGTGACGGTAAAGGCATTCTTATTAATGTTACAAAAGATTTCTATTTCAAATTAATGCTGTTATTTTAAACTTTCTATTCATCAAAGATTCTTTAAAAATATATATATCATGGTTCCACAAAATGATTAAGCTTCACAACTGTTTTTAACATTGATAATAATAGGAAATGTTTCTTGAACATCAAATCATCATATTAGAATGATTTCTGAAGGATCATGTGAAACTGAAGACTGAAGTAATGATGCTGAAAATTCAGCTTTGACATCACAGGAAAAAATTACATTTTAAAACACATTCAAATAGAAAACAATGATTTTATATTGTAATAATATCTAACAATTTATCATTTTACTGTTTTTTTATTTTTTATTAAATAAACGCAGCCTTGGTGCGCAAAATAAACTTCTTACAGATGCAACATTTTTAAATGTAAGTATTGTATTCACTTGTATTCAATGTCTGAAGGGGCAAGTGTTGTTGAAAGTGGTTCATTTAAATAAATGAGTTTAAATTTAAATTTAAATAACGCCACCAAAATCAATTAAGTCTCCAAATATTGCTGTTAATGAAAATAATAATTCTGTCATGATTCTAATGTATTTGGCAGAATAGATCTGCTGCTACTGCAGAGCAAGTACCTATGGCAAGCCGTTTTGACTTTTATTCATTCTCAGGATATGACTTCTTGATATCAACAGTTCACTTCTTGATATCACAAATTACATTTCCACTAGCAAAACTAGAATTCTTGATATCTGTACTTGTATTTTCACTAGTGAAATGTCACCATAGGCTGCCATTCAAATTCAATTGTTGATATCAAGAATTGATTTCTTACTAGTTTAAAGTCCAATTTCACATATCAGAAATACAAATCTTACTAGTAAAAATGATCATTTTTATTATCAATAATTACTTTGTTACTAGTGCAAATATTTGTTCTTGATATCAACATATGAACATGCTACTAATGACAATGTTAGTTTCTGATATCATGAATGTGATTGTTACTAGTAAGAAAGTCATTTTAGATATCTGAAATTATATCGATATCAGAAATACATTTTCAGATATCAAAAATGAAAATTTTTACTAGTAACAATGTAATTATTGATATAAAATTTTTTGATCTTTTACTAGTAAGAATTGTATTTCTGATATGTGAAACTGGAATTTCAACTAGTAAGAAATCAATTCTTGACATCAACAATTGAATTTGAATGGCAGCCTATGGTGAGTAGCTATATCAAGAATTCTTTTTTTTCTAGTTTTTACTAGTGGAAATGTAATTCCTGATATCAAGAATTGAATTGTTGATATAAAGAATTCATATCCTGAGAATGAATAAAAGTCAAAACCACTTGCCATAAGTACCGAGACTTGCTACTGCCAATACATTCACAGACATTGCTGTGAGCATGTAAGACATGCTGCTGCTGCTGCTGCACAGGTAACATACATGATTTAACCCCATAGCAGATCTATACAGGTGGAGCTGGGGAAGGTAAAGGGTTTCTGAAAGTGTGCTGTATACTGCCATGCAGTAGGCAGTATACAGCACCTTGCTGCCTTGCATTCATTCTTACCACTCATTTCCTATTCAGAGATAATGTGGATGCACTCTAAAAAATGCTGGGTTAAAAACAACCCAAGTTGGGTTGAAAATGGACAAACCCAGCGATTGGCCAACCTGCTGGATAGTTTTATTTAACCCAACAATTGTTTACAAATTACTATATGTCTGGCTTAAAATGAACCCAAAATAGAAAATCAGACTCATAATTACTAGAGGCAACAATAATAATCAAAAAGATGAGCATTTATTAATAAGCAATTTAATAAATGTTTATTGTTTAAATATTATTCAAAGAAAGTATTAATAAATGTTTGTTTATTAAACATATTAATAAATNGTATTTGTTTGAATGTTGAGCTCATTGCCAATGATGCTACAGCAACCAATCAGCTGTGCTATGTAGATAATGACGTGATCACTACCAATGAGTTAAAGACCTAGCAGCCTGCGCCATCTAGAGTTTCATGCCAGAACTAGGTATTAATTAAATAATAAAAGTTAATTTCTGACACTGCATGGGAACCTCGTTCACTATATACAGCCATTTCTTATGCTAGAAGAAAAGGCAGAAGGACTTTTTAGCTGCCTTGCATTCATTCTTACCACTCATTTCCTATTCAGAGATAATGTGGATACACTCTAAAAAATGCTGGGTTAAAAACAACCCAAGTTGGGTTGAAAATGGACAAACCCAGCGATTGGGTTGTTTTGACCCAGCAGTTGGGTTAAATGTTTGCCCAACCTGCTGGGTAGTTTTATTTAACCCAACAATTGTTTACAAATTACTATATGTCTGGCTTAAAATGAACCCAAAATAGGTTGGAAATTAAAAATCAGACTCATAATTACTAGAGGCAACAATAATAATCAAAAAGATGAGCATTTATTAATAAGCAATTTAATAAATGTTTATTGTTAAAATATTATTCAAAGAAAGTATTAATAAATGTTAATTTCCAACATATTTTGGGTTCATTTTAAGCAAGAAATACAGTAATTTTTAAACAATATTTGGGTTAAATAAAACTACCCAGCAGGTTGGGCAAACATTTAACCCAGCCGCTGGGTTAAAACAACCCAATCGCTGGGTTTGTCCATTTTCAACCCAACTTGGGTTGTTTTTAACCCAGCATTTTTTAGAGTGTATAAACAGGGCAGTTTGAGAAGGTCCTGACACTCCCCAGGCCTCTGTCTTTTCTCTCCCTTTGTGTCCTGTAAACATGTGTTATAATTTATTAGTCCAGAACAGATCTCTTCTGTGCCGAAGGGAAAAATGCTCTCAGCTGACATTTGTTGATGCTTGTTCTGCTTCTGACACACTCATTCAAAGATGGACACACATCAAAAAAGTCTCTTATGCTCACCAAGGATATTTTTTGTTGTTGTTAAAAAATACAGTAAAAACTGTAATATTGTGAAATATTATTACAATTTAAAATAGCTTTTCTATTTTCAAATATAATTTATTCCTGTGATGTCAAAGCATGTCAGCATCATTACTCCAGTCTTCAGTGTCACATGATCCTTCAGAAATCATTCTGATATGATGATTTGCTGCTCAAGAAACATTTCTTATTATTATCAATGTTGAAAACAGTTAATATTTTTGTGGAAACTTTTGTAAAATTATAAAGGCTTTTACTGTCACTTTTGATCAATTTAATGGTCCTTTGCTGAATAAAAGTAGATTTTGTTTAAAAAAATCTGACCTTAAACTTTTGAATGGTATGAAGTGCTTGTGATTAAAAAAAGATGGGATATTATTAAAAGGTGTTTCAAACTCACTCATGACATACATCTAACTTAAGAAATGCACTGAAATGTTTCTGGTTTTCACCAATAAATGAGTTTCTGAGACGATCTTATAAATTGTTTAGTGGCAAGAGTAAAGTCCTATTCTTCTTGAGTTCTCTCTCCCCATTGGAAAAGCACACAGATTGGAAACAGCTGTGGCTCATTCTGGATGCCGTACAGCTGGAAGTCTCGTCAGAGCACTGGATCAGCCAACAAGAAGGGCCACGGGAGATCCACATCTGGAGAAGAGAGAGAGAGAGCGGAAAAGGATCCCAGACGCATGCCAGTTTCACCATCTCTCCTTCACACACACACACACACACACACACACACACAGACGCGCCAGTCCTTGTGCGAAAGGGAGGAACATTCCCTTCTGCTGATGTGAGGGAGGAGATTCAGAAATCTGAGCATTCACACATTCCCTCCTCTACGTCTCACGGTATATTTGATGATACCTAATGTTTTCATTAAAGGGATAGTTCACTCAAAAAAGAGCAATCTGTCACCATTTACTTACCTTCATGTTCCAAACCTGAATGACTTTCTTTCTTCTGTGGCAACAAAAGAGATTTTTGGGGAAGAATATATTGGCCATTCTTTTCAATGTAACAGAAATCAATTATGGAAGTAAGTTAAAAAATCACAAAGTATCATAAAAATGTTTTTGAAAAAAAAAAAGTCACAAAAGCTACTTATTTGATTAAAAATACAGTAAAACAGTAATATTGTGTATACGTCTCCCATATATAGGCTGTAATACCTTTGCATTAGAAATATATTAAAATCGAATTGGTTAGATTAAAAACCTTAATATCTAGCTCTCGGCTCTATGAATTTGTTGGTAACCAACTATAGCGTAATAAAATAAAATAAAAATGTAATGGTAATTGGGTGCATCAGTTGGGTGCATCGGTAGAAATCGCATTCCGGGAGCGGGGGAGTTTAGTCTATTTGCCTTTTAATTTATCTGTACTTAAAGTTAATTCAATTAAAAGACCACATTAGGTCAACTCAATTAAATCGAGTTGTCAATTTCCCCATTACTCAATTGAACTGAGAGAATCACTTTCCTTAAATCATTTGAGTTGTCTCAACTTAATCGGTTGCAGTGATACACAATTTTTCACAGAGCTCTGCACAGTAATACATATGTGGTTGTTACCTTGATATTAAATCATATTTCTGATTTGATTAAAATCACTTAATTTAGATGTTACACCATTGAGTATATTTTAGGTTACCTGATAAAATTTTTTACAGCGTGTAGTGTTGTCTGTGCTGTCTAAACAGTGCCTGCAAGTTTAGTTCTCAACCAAAGAAAGAAAGAAAGAAAGAAAGAAAGCAGTTTGGTTTGACTGTTTTATTTAAAGAGTCCACAAAGAAACACAATTATTGTTGTCCATGAAGCTTTAAAGTCAGGAAGATATAACTTCTTGAGAAC
The DNA here is from genome assembly GCA_003731715.1 of Anabarilius grahami. Lineage (NCBI taxonomy): Eukaryota > Metazoa > Chordata > Actinopteri > Cypriniformes > Xenocyprididae > Anabarilius > Anabarilius grahami. The sequence goes on from RJVU01078493.1 coordinate 1,457,014, forward strand.
TTGTAACTAAGCAGCTTTGTCAACGGCAAAGGGTGAACTTAAAGGGATAGTTCACCCAAAAAATGTAAGTTCTATTCCACACCCATTTCATTTTCTTCTGTGGAACACAAAGGAGGATTTCTGCAGTAAGTTAGGGTCCAATGTCTTTGACTTTGTTCATGTATGAAGAAAAAAAAACATTTGTCATTTGTGTTCAACATATCAGTCATACAGGTTTGGAACAACATGAAGGTGAGTAAATGACAACTTGGAGGTACCATCATATCACAGACTGCCTCGACTGAAAGCCTCAGATTTCTCTCAGAAAGATTTACTCCCTCTGAATCAGTATTTAGACTAGAGAGCATGAATTACAGAAAGCCACCGATGGCTATAGATATCCTGGCACTGCCCAGCAAAGACAAGCTAATTATGTATTGCAGTGAGTCTGAAATACGTGCCACACAGACAATCCAGTAAAACCTCCTACGCTCCTAAATTCTCCACCACCAGCCACTCTCTCTTTCTGAGCATGCTCGGTAAATCTGTCCCAAAACAGGAAGTCTGGAAGCACTGTGATCCAGAGACGGACTATTAAAAAACAAAACAAATTTAAACTGCATATAAACTTTGAAAAGTATAGTATATTTAAAAGAGCGAGAGAGTCAGAGAGAAGGAAAAAGGGGAGGACTGGAGTTTTGTCTCTGACAATGTCTTCATTCATCTCAGGCTAATATTATACATGTTTCAAAAGGAAATGTCCACTTAGTCCTCCAGAGCACAGGCTCACAACCACACCTTTGATTCCAGGCCTTGTCAAAATAGTCGCCGGAAGATTTACAAGGATAACACCATCAGTGTTGAAAGTAAGTGTCGGGCCCCTTAAGGCCCAGGTAAATAAATTCATAAGTCAAAAACAAACTGGTATTCATCAGGTTTCAGACGACTCGACAGATAAGCTGATTTCTCACCACATTCTCAAGGATTGTTAACTGAGCTTGTTTCTAACACATGATGAGAATGGAAAGATATTTTTACTTACAGATTGGAACAGACTTTTCAATGTTAGATGTCCATTAGTGATGTAAATGAGATGTTGAGTCTGTAGATGGCGCTCTAGAGCTACAACCTGGTCACTGCTGTTGGAATCTGTTCAGCAAATAAGCTGGTGTTCCTGATTTGGAATGATAATTTCACACAAACGAGTCAGTTAAAGTTTTTAATTCCTGCAATTCGTAAAAAAAAATTGCTTGTTAATTGATGTTTTTTTTCAAAGTATTCATAATTTAGGCTAAGCCAAAAGTAAAATATAATGTTGTTAAAGCAACTAAGTAGGCTTATAGAGGCATTGCTTCATTCGAAACAATAAATAAATAGGCTACTGCTTTTTCCATAATCACTAAGCCCTGTTTTACAAGGAAAAGACTGTCACTGAAATAACACCTTCACAGAAACAATAAAATAAAATAAGAATACCTTGCATGGCATCAAAGAACAGATCTCATAGTTGCAAAATGTTTAACTTTCTGATGAATTAGACGGAAGTTAATTAAAACAGTAGCAGGAGAGCTGCTTTTACTGTGGGTGTCTTCATACACTCTCCATTTATGCTGCAATGCTGCCCCACAGAGGTGAGATGTTTATAGCCTATAAAATGTTACATGTAGCCTAGTAGCTACTTTCAAATTCAGGTGTAGCCCGCGTGACCGCGTGAGCAGCACGGGCGGGACGATGGTTAGAAGATACCATCTTCTAATGGCTCAATTCAGACACCAACGACAGAATATCTCATCCTGAAGATAAAAGAAGCTGGGATATAATTATAGATCAATCACAGAAATTAAGAGGTATGTTTAATTCTTGTTAAAAAGTTATTTATATTTTTTCTGAAACACCCCGCGTTTTATTTTGTGTATTTGTCCAGTTTTGTCCACCAAAAATACGTGACTTGGTAATAAAACTAACATGTTTTCCTGTTTAAGATTATTAATGTTATTAGACCAGAAATATTGGAGGTTAACTTTTAGACTCTTTGGCCCGGTTTACAGACCAGGATTAGGCCTGAGTTCAATTAGGGCATTTAAGTAGCTTTTATAAACTTTCACTAAAAAAAAACATTACTGGCCTGCACCTTGAGACAAAACAATGACACTGATATATTTAAAAATATGTCAGTACAAGTTGCTTGCAGTTAAAACAGCTCAAACATGCATTTTAGTCGGGGACTAGCTTAAAGTCCCCCTGAAATCAAAACTTGTTAGCCTTAAGGTTATGAATAAGATGGTGTTTTCAAAACAATGACAAAATTCGCATTTATATAAGCATTCAAATCGTACAGTCTCTCACTTCCGCTAAAATGGATCACGAATTTTCATGACATCACATCGCACTTCAGCTTCTCATCAGATCTTCTGTCCAATCAAATGCTCTCTAGAATCTGAAGCCCCGCCCCCTCCTACACTATCAACAGACACTGAAGCTGCGGCTGAAATCGGTCATTTGCTCACACATTTACTAGTTTCTATATGGTGAATGAATCCATTGGTGCCATCACGTGCTATCGGAAGTTTGATTATTCCCACTTCTGAAGTCGTGATTACGAGCTCATCGCATTCAAGTTTCGAATTGGGAGGGCATTCATGTGCACTTTTTACTTAGGAAACTCATATAATTCCGATAGCACGTTAAGGCAGCATATATCCCACAATTCAACTTGATTGTGATGTCACAGCAGATCGTGCTTAACTGTTTTGTATGATGTAGTGAATAATTATTTTGAGAATTAATCGCATAATACAGTATATTAGCCTATATTTATAGCAGACATCTCATAAGTTCTAATTATAGACTGTAAAAAAAGATGGACGACGCACATTCACTCTCTTGCTGACATCTTGTGCTGATTCGGGACCCAAGTCTGCGCAGTAGTGAAGTGGAGGCACGGTATCAAGGTCCCACCCACACTTCCGCAGAAACTGTTAGTACAGTTTACTGCAGAACAACTCATTATGTCGGTGGGAAATAAACAGCTATGGAAATGTAGAAATTAAAGTTAAAGCTCCAACCTTCTCCCGAAAATCGCGAAAAAAGTCAGTTGGTGCTTCAGAGACTACTTCGCTCAGAGAAGCTGTGAATCTCAGCTGTCAATCATGACGTCACGCTCCCGTTTTTATAGCATCAAATAACTAACTAAAACAAAACTTGTTGAAAAAAAACAAACACTTGAACTAACATCAGCGTGATAAAAACTACTTAAAATGACAGAAACCGTCTTTGGAAAAAATTTATTTGAAGAGTAATTTGATTGGTTAAGTTCGTCTCACATCCCATGAGATTACATGGAGAGGGCAAGGTTTATGACCTATTCTGGGACCAATTTTTCAACCATTTTTCAGGACCGCACACTTGGTTCTAATGAACACAATTTGATGAATTCTGTTTATATAGCAATGTAATATAATGTAAATTATACAGCAATGCAAATGTAATTTTCTCTCAGTTTCTTGGTTAATCACATTGTTTCTGCATGGCCACAAGGCTGTCATATGCAATCATAAAGAGGATTTTTTGTTTTCCATCAGGTATGTTATTAATCTGAGTTTCCTAGTCTCACTATTACCAGTGTAATCGGTTTTAATTACATGTGGTAGTCACTGTTCCGCAGCTGTTTTGCAATATCCAACACTGGTAGACAGGTGCAGCTGAGGGCTGTCACACAATTAAACAATGCTGAATACACGCGGCCACCATTTTGAAATTGAAAACGAGGCTCAGGTGGGAAAAACGTTGGAAGTGAAGATTAAAAACACCAAATTTAGAGGGTAAACCAAGGCTGCTTCCGAAAATGTAATCTGAATGTAATCTGGACAAACTACTGTACATTTGCCATGCTGTCATTATCATGTGACCTATCAGCATCAGTTTCGTCGCTGCTGTGGCCTCATGGCCATCGTATGTACAATTCAGAATCTCTCCGAAAGTAGTAGGTCAGCCGTGTACCTTTTGCCTACTCTTTTATGAAGTACTGTGAAATCAGACATACTTCTTTTGTCACATACTGTTTTTTGCATACTATATTGGGAAATATGCGATTTCGGATGGAGCCAAACTGTAAGATAAAACATTGAAGTCAGTGAAATGGCTATATTTTTTAAAAACACATTTTAAATTTACAGATCAAATATCCTACTGTACCCCATGCAAAACACAAATAATTTACTGTTATTTACACAGAAAATCGGATACAAGCTGGCATAATGACAGTTGTTTAAGTGACTCAAAGAGCAAGCATGGAATCTATCTTTGCTAATGTCATCTCAGTTTCAAAACAGAAATCCTTTATGTTCTAGAAGGAAAAAGTTAATTCATTACATGGAATGAACAGAGAATTTTTTGTTTTCTGAATGCAACTTTATTTTTTGATGTTGGAATGAGAGATGGAACAAGAATGGGATTACAGATTATTTCCAAATTTGCCAGTTTTATTTACAAAGAGTTTGCTTCAAGAGGGCTGCCATCCTTAATAATAAGTACAAGAAGAGATACACACATCCAAAACCAATCCTTTTTGACACCGTACGGTCTGGCGTCTAGTAGAGATGCTAAAGCTTAGTACAATGTGCTTACTCCTCATTTAAGTTCAGATAATCAACTGATAATCAGCTCTCATTAGCACAAATGAACACATCCTCATATACTTTTGCCACAAGAAATCACATGGGCTACGTTATTATGCATCCACCCTTCTCCTTGAAGGGGTTTTTGTCCTCAGGAACTCCTTTTACGAGAGGATCTTCTGCGGCTTGGGCCTCAACCCATTCACAAATCTCCTTTGCAGTTTTAGAAACCTGAGGAAAGAGGGAAAGTCAGACGTGTGTCTCTTACTGGTCCCTGAAAGCATTATCAAAATCTTTCATGAACAAAAATGCAAGGTGGCTATGTAAAGAGTGAATGACATATTTCTATGTGTTGCCAAATAAATCAGAAGGCAGAAAAACTTACTGGCTCTCTAGTGTTCTTAACCTCCTTCTGAAGTTGTTCCAGCTCCATTTTCATGATCTCCTTATCGGACATATCCCGCGCCATCTTGCCCTGAGCAAAAAAAGTTTTTGTGTGTGTGCTTTATATGTATTTCCGAATACCTCAAAAAAGGATGAAAAATAATGTCCATTATGTAACAGGGGAATGGGATTTAAATCCGAGCATGCAATAGCATACATGTGGTGATTAATATATTTCAATATTTGTCCTTTAAAATCAAGTTACTGTATCATGACACATGGGACACATTCCAGTTAAACAGAAATGCTTATTAAAGGGTTAGTTCACCCAAAAATGAAAATTCTGTCATTTATTACTTACTCGCGTGTCGTTCCACACCCAGACCTTCATTTATTTTCGGAACACAAATTAAGATCTTTTTGATGTAGTCTGAGAGGTTCATCAAACTTCATCAAAAAGATCTCAAATTTGTGTTCTGAAGATGAACGAAGGTCTTACGGATGTGGAACGAAATTTTCATTTAAGAGTCACTTGATTAACAGGTTATATTGCTCAGAAGTCAAGGTAGCAGAACAGGTTCGCATGATTTGTGTAATACTAAACTATTAATTTTGAAAAAGATCAACTGAGCTGCCGCAGTCTTTAAAAAGACTGACTTTTAAAATATTTTTACACTAGATTAGTGAACAACAGCACCAAACAGCTTAAACCTGTCACCCAACAAGTTACAAAATGTTCTTTGCACTTAGCGGTGTCATTGTTTGTTTCCAGAGATGGTTTAGATGTCAATTTAAAAACTACTTGACTTCTCTCATTAAATCATGATTAAGGTGTGAACAAAACTGCTAATATTAAACTAAAATTAAATTGTATTAAATTAAACATATGTATCATAAAAGCTTGGAATTTCATTTCTACCATAACTACAGTAACAAGGCCTAAATATTTATGTAATGGATTCTACAAAATGTAGTTAATGTCACCTAAAATGATGATATAATATTGTCAAGACCTTTTGACACAAGTAGCGTTTCCCAGATGAGCATGATAAAGTATTTTTAGTGTACATTGGCACATTTACTACAGAGAAATATGCTAACCAATTAACCGTTGTGATAACTTATTTATATGGTTGTGCCATTAGGGTAAGAAGATTTTCCACTGCTCCAATTCACATTGATGTCATTCAGAAGATAGCATAGCATTACATCATTCACAATTCCTCATAACTTTTACTGTAATCACATAGTTACTTTTATCTGGCTGTATTGTTCTAATATACTCATATTGTCATTCATATTATTCACCGTTAGAATAGAATAGAATTTTTACGTATACATACAGAAATATCACCTTTAGGGCATTGTTTTGTTTCACTTACCTATCGGTCAGTGGGGCAGCCGATGGAGGGAACGGGTCACTCTCTGCACTTTAAGGGACCATGTACAGGGTTTGTGGTCTGGAGATGAACTGAGCGCTTCGGTCTGGTGCCGTCGCCTCTTCAGGATCACCTCCTCAGGATCACCTCCAGATGGTAAGAGGTGAGGGCGGTGGAGACTGATCCCCAACAAGCACACTTCCTTCATCCAGATTTCTGATCAGCTTAAGCCATCTTGGTAATTAAGGAGGTCAAATCACCCGGAATCAGGGCAGAGCGGTTTATTTGTTGGTGCGTGTGGGCTGTTCTTCTTACAAGATTTTATTTTATGTAATGTCTTGTACCATGGAAAAATGTGGATATTGTACAGAGGATCTATCTGTGCATTTGATGTATTTAAGAGCTTTAGCATGGTTAAAGAAATTTTAGAGGTCAGCATGTCACTGACCTTCTCTAGACAATTGAGTTAGTTTTGGATAAGAAGCAGGTAGCCTAGACATGGCCGACTGAATGTTTAAGCCAAATTATTAACAGTTATAAAGTCAGTCATCCCAAAACACTTCTAGAACAACAAATAAGTCGTTATTTGATATGGGGATTGCAGATGGATGAAAAAATGCTTATGTACAGCTCTTATACATTATGCTTACATACACCTAATTCAATTTACACTATATTCACTCAATATTCCTCCAAGAAATTGAAAACAAATTTATTCGTAAATTTCTGAAATTAAAGGTGCTCTAAGTGATCCTGGGTGTAGTAACTTCCTGTTGACGTTCGAAGTGTTGTCAAACAAAACAGAGGCTAGCTAGACCCTCCCTCCTCCTCCTCCTCCTCCCCCTCCCCTTCGTGCTTCCTGAAACAGTCATGAACGCGCATGTCAGAAAGCCCATCCCGGAACGGAAAATACACAGCGGTTTCTGACGGACTGATATGAGAGTTGCTACTTCCAACAGACTGATGAGAGAGCCAACTCCAGCCGCGCTCTTCCCGATATTGTTCAGTGTTGTGCGTTCATGCAAAAATACCACAACATAACTTTCCATAACTCCGCACAATTATATTGTAAATGGATATTACTGACTGCCTGACAAGTGCTATTAAAGAGAAGTTTGAAGAGGATATACTTCTCCTGTGCCTGATTCTCTTATCGGAATCATTGTCCATATTTGTCCGCCATCAGATCCATGATTTAAAATAGATGTTGGGAAGTGCTTCCCTACAGCGCATTTAAAATCATTCTTGTCGGTTATTGGCTGGATCATGTTTATTATGATTCGTGGTCCAGGCTGCACCAGTTTGTTTTTATTGCCGTTTTCGGAGCTTGTGGCGACTACAGAGACCGCGTTTTTTTACAGTGTGTTCAGGGGACAGGCAGCTAGCGGATAGTGAGGAGATGTTTGCTGTATGTTACAAAAAATGTTTTGGCCTAAAAACGCGTGACATCACTTAGAGCACCTTTAAATTTTTATTGTAAACATTATTTAATTAAAATAAATTTATTGATGAAATCATTTATTTACTATCCTTTGACAAAACTGTTTTCAAAACAGGCAGTTAATCAGCCTGGCTGATATATCATCTCATCATATATAATAGCAATAACTAGCATGGTGACATAAGTGATCAATAAATTGTTACCACTTATTATTAAATGCATGTTTTTCAAGGCAAGAAACATGAATACTGTGACATCTAATCTCTCTTTACAGAAGCACAGACCAGTAATATGTGACTTTTGACATGGAGGTCTCCTTGATCCAATCCCTTGTCCCGTAGCACAATCCACCAAGGTGAGTGTAAGCTGACACACCATTTCAAAGCATTTCAAATAAAATCAGAATGTTGTGATATACATAATGATGGAGAAATACAAATGTTGACCTACAGTCTAAAGGATCTTATATTTGGTCTTTTACCTGTGTGATGTCTACACCAATTAAAAGCCTCATCTGTGTGATCTGTTATCCTGGAGACAAGCCTCTTGCCTTAATTGCGTCACCTTAGCTAATCCCATCACAAGGTCTTGACTGTCTTAATCCATGAGATTAGACTCAAAGATGTCACTCTCACTCTTGATTTTCACTATGAAATATAGAGCAAGGTTATTTATTTCCTCTTCCTGCTTGCTTTTTGTTATTCTTTGATTGTTTATAATTAACTGTAGAAGGCATTTCCTTGCTAATAACATGATTTTCCTATTAGTTCAACCAAAAATGAAAAAAATTGTCATGAATGTCATGAACATGTCGTTCCAAACCTGTAAGACTTTTGTTCATATTTGAAACACAAATGAAGATAGTCTACATGAAATCTGAGAGATTTCTGTCCCCCTATTGGCAGTCCATGCAACTACCACTTTGTCGCTTCAAAAAGTTCATAAAGAGATTGTAAAACTAATCCATATGAATTGAGTGGATTAGTCCAAATTATCTGAAGAGACTTAATCGCTTTATATTATATTGCTGAAATATATCATATGATATAAATATAAGACAAAACCCCATAAGGGGCTTTTTTTTGCCCCAATATCTTGAATTTTAGGGCCATATTACATTCTTAGGCTTCCTCATGCAGTCAGTCGTTGCCCTGTATCATGTTCATCACTAAGCAAAATGCTGTCTTCGGTAGGAGGTAGGAAGGCATCAAGTCACGTCCGAATCCAACGTTAGCTTCACTTTCTGTCTCTCACATTTTTCCCGAATATCTTTATTGCAAATTTGATGTTGATTTTATACAACAGTTCAATAAACAAGAAGTTAATATTGTTATATTTTAGACACAGTATGGTCTATTGTTTGTTTTTACTCTATTTCACCAACAAAGGTAGTTCCAAAAAAGCCACAGCAGAATTGTTGTGGGTCTCTGATCAGCACACAGCAGTGTTTCGCTACTGCATGAATCCGTGTTTTTAACAAATCGGATTTAGTGACCCATTCATAAAGACAGTCTCACTTGCTTCATTCCTGAATGAATCAACCATTTGAATGAATCGGCTGAATGAATATGCAATCAATATCAATAGGCAGACACTAAAAAAGTACATTTTATAGAACTTATGACATTTACATTTAATCATTTAGCAGACGCTTTTCTCCAGAGCGACTTACAAATGAGAACAATAGAAGCAATCAAATCAACATGAGTGCAACAGTATGGAAGTGCCATGTCAAGTCCCAGTTATTCCAGCAAAGTGCTTGTAGCAAGTTTTTTTTTTTTTTTAATAATAAATAGAGAGAAAGAATAGAAATAGAAAAAGTAATCGCTAATATTACTGGGTCAAGATGTGTCTTTAGCAGTTTCTTGAAAATGGAGCTAGGCAGGTCATTCCACCAGAAGGGAACAGACAAGGAAAAGGTCCTTGGGAGTGATTTTGTGCCTCTTTGGGATGGTACCACAAGGTCAGCCGTGAAATAAAAGTTATGAGCTGAGAAAATCATGTCTCAAACTCTACGCTCGCACAGGGCAAGTTACATTAAACTTTATGCTTATGTATTTATTTTGAAGCTCTTCATATAAAGCATTCTTGTGTTTAGGGCAACTTAGGCTGTGCACGTCTCCACTGTGCACGCAGCAGGTCACTCTGTCCTCTGTTATTCTTCAGGTGCATTTTGTCCATTGAAATGTTTTTTTTTCACTACTGTAAAGTGACTGGCAGATGTTATCTGTCAGTACTTGATACATTTGAGATAATTCTTAAAGAAATGGTGGGCCAGTTTTCTCTCCTCTTCAAGTTTCCCTTGATTCCGGTATGAGTCATATTGGTTCTGTTCCCGATGTGTCTGGTGACTGATAGAAAGACCCTTGCATGACACAACCAGCAGTTTTCCAAGGGCATCAATGAAGAACTCTGGAATAAAAAAATACATGGAAATAAAAAGGATTGATAGAGATGAGAAGAAAAAGAAGAATTAAATGTGCTAGGAATCAATCAATGAAGATGTTTTACTAAGGTAAAATTTGGAATGCTTACCGGTGTGTCCAACTCTTTTAAGGAATGGGTCAAAGCCAATTCTTCGCACCGCTTCAGTCCTCCCCAAGAAAAAATTAGTGACACCATCCACAAAAAAGCATCCATTATAGCCTGAAAGTGGCTGATGAAACCCTCCTTTAATACGCCTTAGACAGCCACCTTCTTTTTCGGTTCCCTCATCATACTCAAGAATGAAGTGGAACTGGTCACCTGAGACCTCACCACCAACCTAACCAGAGAAAAAGAGCTTGTTTAACAAAGCCGTATTTCTCCAAGACTTTTCACCCCCCTAAAGAATATCCTTTCATACTTACAACATCTAGATCTGGAATTGCTTCCATAATCTCCACAAAACTCTCGATCCGTGTCTCCTTCAAGAACTCAAAGTCATCATCGACCCACAGAAAGTATTTAGTTGTGAGTTGGGATAGTGCCAGATTTCTGCCTGCAAACCAGCCCTGAGGAACCAAATAATCATCAGCAGTGATTAGTTTCCAGGTAATCTACTCTTGTGTGACATACAGCATTAGATCAATTAAAGTGGTGGGGCAGAAGTGTGTACCTGTGCAGGAGGCATGATGTAGTGCTCTATGTTGTTTCCAGACACATCCTCAGGATTCAGGCTGTCATCTGCAACAATGATCTTGATATTTGGGTAAAACTTCCGGATACTCTGGATGAGGACTTTCAGCTCCTTATACCTCAGAAATGTCTTGGTAATTATGGTCACTTGTGAGTTGATATCTGAATGGCAAGAGAGAAATAGGTGCAATAATTAGCAGGTTTTACAAACTTTATAGATGTTTAGGTATATTTGTTATAACAAGGATATCTGATGCCGTGGTAGCATGCTGTTTTGTAGTGTTTTAATTAGTGTGTTGTGGTCTTACCTTTTCCGGGGTCAAAAAGAACAGGAACTGTTGGTCTCCTTATCATGATGGGAAACATGGCCTCATGGTCCTTAAAAGAGAAATGAACTAAGGAAAAAAGACATTTATTGTAATTTGGCCATGTTCACAGAACATAATTATTGATTACTTAATAAGAAACTTTCTCAGTCTTATATTTTGTCATTTCTGTTGGATTAGTTAATCTGGTAGTACTAATCATTTGTCCTGCATTATTTCCTCATCTATAAATGATGGACCATAACTCTAAAGTGTTACCATTAATCTTCTTATCATCACTGTGTGCTTGAGCAACACACTTTACATACTGTAAGAGTCTCTCCTGTACATTTATATACAGATAGACCTTACCCATGTCAACTGTTTTAATGTGATAGATGATACTGGTGTATGTCACTCTAGACAGCAAATCATTGAGTTGTGTGAGGTTACTGGATGAGATGTTTAGTTCACTCTGACCCTGTCCATCCACCTGCTGTTCATCCAAAACATCCTCCACTGAGAGCACTCCTCTCTTTACACTTAAAGACACCTGCAGACAACAGTGTGTTTAAAGGATTAGTTCACTTCAGAATTAAAATTTCCTGATAATTTACTCACCCCCATGTCACCCAAGATGTTCATGTTGTAACACTTCCCCTCTTATAATTATGCTGGGGTGCCAGACAGATATAAATACTCTGTCAAAATATGTTATAGTATTTAAGGATTGTCAGTCCAGTCAGAAGGAGAGTGAACAAAGGACACATGTACTCAGTACCTTAATAATTGTCACATAACATGTATCCATAATCTTGTAAGAGTAAACCAAAGAAGAAGAAAACCCAAACTTTTCAACTCAGAAATGCAATTTTTCAGTGTATTCATAGTGACAGTGTACCAGTTCCATCACACTACATATCACCATTCATTAGCAATAAACACAAGCATAAACAACATCAACAGCGAAACTTTCTCATCTCACATCCCTTCAGCACAGTTTAAATATAGTCTGGAATTTGAATAATTGTTCAAAGAAGGAATAAGGGAAACAGTCAAAGTCAAAAGTTCATCATTAACGGCACTTGATTCAACTCAATCCTTTGCTTCCACAGTGTATTAAAGGAGGAGTAACATTTAAAGAACAGTCAAAGTCAGTTTGATCCAGCAATAACTGCGCTTGATAATTGTTATCCAGTTACTCATGCTCCACCGCTTTTGCATGAGTTAAAGATTAGCTCCAAATCAGCTCCGTCCCGTAGTTCCTCTTCACAATGATTATAACTCCATCAACGATGCAATCACTCGGTTGCCAACACCAACAGCCAGTATATTCCATACGCAAGTGAATTCATAGTTTCATTAAGTAGAGTAAATAGCCGTTCGCCGACATAATACACTTCCCATCGCGATAAAACAATAAACACGGCATCAGTAGAAATGAGACTCCAGAGGAACTGCTCTGACTTTCATCCTCCCTGCCATTACTCTTTTCAGCGTATCTAACGCATCCTGCATCCAGTATTGCCAGACCGGACCAACATAGGCGCCATCTTTGTTGTGGAAGTTTTTAGCCAATAATTTGCATCTTTTTAAACTGTGCCATTCATCAGAATATGAACAAAAATCCACTTAAAATTAAATTTTATTTGTGCTTATTAAAAGATGAAAGTGCACTGTCACAATGTCTTTCTTTCTTCAGTCGAACAAGAAATTAAGGTTTTTGAGGAAAACATTCCAGGATTTTTCTCTTAATAGTGGACTTCAATGTTTACCAACGGGTTGAAGGTCCAAACTGCAGTTTCAGTGCAGCTTCAAAGGGCTCTACACGATCCCAGGCGAGGAATAAGGGTCATATCTAGCGAAAAAGTGTCATTTAAAAAAAAAAAAACACACAAATGTATATAATTTTTAACCACAAATGCTCATCTTGCACAGCTAGTGCAAGACAAGCATTTGTGGTTAAAATGTATCTAATTTTCTTTTGGGGGGGGGGGGGGGGGTTTAGAAAATGACATTATTTTGCTAGATAAGACTCTTATTCCTTTGCTGCGATCATGTAGAGCCCTTTGAAGCTACATTTTAACTGCAATTTGGACCTTAAACCCATTGGTAGCAGGTTAAGTCCACTATATGGAGAAAACTCCTGGAATGTTTTCCTCAAAAAATAGCATTCTCAACAGGATTCTAAAGTGAATGCATACTGAATGAATACCTCATACTAGGCGTTTTAAAATTTTACTTATGAAAAAAAAAAAATATCGCAGAGGGCATTGTTTGATCAAGGTTAAACCAACCTTGTACACCTCATTCTTCTTTGTTGTTACCCTTCTTTTTTGTGTTTGAAGAGCAAGACCTGAAAATATGGTAGAAAAACAATTAACTTAATAAATCAAAGAAAAAAATACTTCTGTAGCATTTTTAAAGGTATATTAAGTTACTGCTAAGCAACATGTTTGGTGAGGTTGTGCCCAGTTAAAAAACATTCCTAATTCTAAGGATTCAGTTAACAGGAAAAATATACCTGGTATCAAACTTTTCTGCAGAGGAGCTACCCTGAAACCAGTAGGATACTGGAGTGGGCAGTTGGCTTTGGCAATAAAAATTGTGTTTGTCTTCATCCTAAGAAAAACACAATACCACTATAATGAGTTTATATACCAAAATACTATGGAAGTCAATGGCTACCGTCAACTGTCTGGTTACCGATATTCTGCAAAACATCTTTTGTGTCTAAAAGAAGAAAGAAACTCATACAGGTTTGAAACAACTTGAAGGTGAGTAAATGATGACAGAATTTTAAAGGGATGCACCGATATACAAATTTTGGCTAATATCAATAACCTATAATTATTTATATTTGAAAGCAGATAACTGATATATTGACCGAAAAATCTAAATCCAAATTTTTATATAATTTTTGAGAGCCTAATTACAAAAACAAAAGTCTAACCACTAACATATACAGTACAGTATCCTAGTTTGAACCAGTTTATGTTTTAAAAATAAATTTTCACACTCCTATGGCCTATATACTTTCTTTATCAAAACATACAAAAAAAATCTATTGCCTTACAAATAAATAAAATAATGATTAAATAATGCAAACAAGTCACTGGACAACATTTACATAGCCTATAAAGAATCACTATGCATGTGCCATGGATAAATATAATGGAATAGCCTCTGCACAGACAATAATGTAATGATTTTGATTAAACCATATTGTTGATGAAAATAATATGAGAAAAATAAAATTGCAACTTATTAATAATGCATCAATGTTTTTGAAAAAGAGATCTAAAATTAATTTTATTGTTATAAATAACAGCATTGCTGTTTGAGCTGCATGAGCTGAAGCTGAAGAGTTAATGGACGCTGGGAAACTGAAGCCGGTTCGTGGGTTAATTTATTAACTCAAAGAAATGCATTCCATATAAGATTTTAAAAATGCACTGGAAAAAAATCTATTTAAGAGGGCAAATATTGTCCCTTAATGGAAAAGGTGTAACTGCAGGCTAAGTGGAAAAGAGAGGGTATGCAGAAGGATGTTAAATCCCACAGGGGGTACGACACTCTTAAAAAGTTTGAGAACCACTGAAAAGGGATATATAGAATTGCACAAGTGTCTTGATTCAAATTTTTCATAAGCTTAAATGAATTGGTCTAAAGAGAAAAATTATGACTATTTTGTCTAAAGACTACATATAAAATAGCTATCAAAATTAATGTTGGTAACTGTAGTTTGACTAAAAGTAATGACTAAAACTTGACAAAAATGCAATGACTTTTCGTTGATAACTAGACTAATATGAAAGACAAAAATGTGACTAAGACTAAAGAGCATTTTTGTCTGAAGATAAAGACTAAGACTAAAACAAAAATGGCTGCCAAAATTAGCACTGTTGTTGTGGAATGCGCTCTTCCCGAATACACGCTGAAAGATGGCAACTAAACACAAAATGTATTCACCACATTTTATTATTATAGTGTTCTCTTTATAATGTTATGTATATGACAGTCCCAATCATAGTTATTAATGTTGTGAATTGCTGTTTGAGGTGTGTGCGCTGAAGAGCTGAATGAACACCGGGAAACTAAAAGCTTTGCTAATTTAACTCAACGAAATGCATCCTATATGAGATAAGTCACAAAATTTATATACACAATAAACTTAATATTACTACTTATATCTGCACACAATGACGTGAATGCACAAGTAAACTTGAACCAAGTTACGTACTAGTCAGAATATGTAACTCTTGTTGTGCATTGCTGTTTGAGCTGCATGCGCTGAAGCTAAAGATGATCACCGGCGCACTACTACCGTGTTAATTGTTAACCAAACGCATCATCCTATATGAGCTAAATCAGATATAAACACAAACTAAAAATAACATTAAAATTTACAATTACACGAAACAAAAGGCTGCGAGTGCTCAAGTGAACTTATAGTCATGAAGGTGTAACTCCGTTATGGATGCGCTCTTCCTCGCGCTAAAGCGGTTGAACAAAGAATTCGCAGCATTCTTTTACAGTATTGTTTTCATTATAATTTTATGTAGCTTCTATGACAGACTTGCACTGCACGTTGCACCTAACTTATTTTCTTTTTCGAAGTGATTCCAATCATATTTCAAGCAATTCAAAACCATCATGGCGAACAGTGGCGCATCTGAAGCATCTCAGCTGAAGGAAATAATTATTTATCTGCTTTAATATATCGGCCAATAAATTGGGTCAATAATGATAACATTAAATAATTATCATATTTCGACCGATAACAGTATGGTTGCCAATATATTGTGCATCCCTAGAATTTAAATTTTTGGGTGAACTATCCCTTGACGTGGTGGTGCTGTTTTACAGGACTGTGGGTGAGATATAGAGCAGTGGTTCCCAAACCTGTCCTGGAGGACCTCCAGCCCTGCACATTTTGTATGACTCCCTATTTCTGACACACCCATTTCAGGTCTTGCTGTCTCTACTAATGAGCACATGAGTTGAATCAGGTGTGATAGATGAGGGAGACATACAAAATGCGCAGGGCTGGGGGTCCTCCAGAACAGGTTTGGGAACCACTGATATAACTGCAGTTCAACCTGAGTTGGTGTTGATTGAACTCCTTTGCTCTTCGTTCAAGGATGTCATCTAGTTCATCTTTTGGAACAAATTGCTTGGTGAGTTCACAAGAAACATTTGGTGTGGGCGAAGGTCCAAAGCTACGGTGTTCGGCGTACGGTGATATACTATAAACATGACAAAAAGACCCCAAGTTAGGTAGACCATCTAAACTGGAGCTACTTAATATTAACTAGGAAAATTGTATTGAAAATTTGCTTTGAGAATGTGTCTTGCTCATGACTGGCACTGTTGAACAGAATAAAGTTAACAGATGTAGTCACTTTGCTATAGATTTGTTGACTTCGACCACATTTACACTGCGTTCCAAATTATTATGCAATTGACATATCAGTAAGATTTCAGTACAATAAACATTCAGATTTTAGTTTTTCTAAAAAAAATGTTTGTTTGTTTATTTGACCGAGTTCTGCTGTGCTCTAAATCACTCACAAATCTTATGATAATTCGATAATCTCCATTCAGTTTCACACAATATTAGTTGTTTTCATGCCTTTTGCACAACATTGCACCATTTCATGCTTTTCATCTTCAAAAAGATCTTTCTTCCTCCCCATATTGCATGAGAACTGTGACTTGCTTAATAATGTGGATCAACCTCTAAGTAGGGTTTCCATAGATCTGGCAAATTATTTTGTCTGAGATTGATACCAGTTATCTAAAAAGAAATGGATAAATAAACGAACAAACATTTTCTTAGAAAAACTAAAATCTGAATGTTTATTGTACAGAAATCTTATAATAATATTTAATTGTATTTAGTTTACATAAAATGCTATGAATTTAATGAGATTAAATTATGCTTAATAATGCTATGAAATTAATGAGGTTTGGCCATTTTGTTTCAAAAACAAATAATTTGAGATGTGGTGGAAATATGTTGTAATATTCATGACTTAAAGAAAAAGAATGACAAAATAGACAAAAGTGGTAGTGCATGTGCAGTACAGGCTAATCAAATAAAAGTGAGATTGTGAAAACTAGTTATGTTTTAAGGGAGTTTGTTCACATGCCCGAAAATGCCAGCAGTTGAAGAAACACCCTGTTACTTAAAACCACTATATCTATAAACCAATGTTACTCTGAAATCAGTGTAAATCATACTGAGAATTTTCTAAATAAAAAGAAATCAATCATCTCATTAAGTCTGACTTCATGTGCCAAGGTTTCTGGGTCCAAACGTTCTATCAGATGCCAAAAGCAAACAACGAACGGTGCTAATAGACACTCACGTTGTGCTGTAATACTACTGAATAATCGTGACCCTGAAATCTGAGATGTCTAAACAGTGATTCATCTTTTATTAATCATCAAAATATTGGTGTCTGTGACGCCATCAGCCTGGATCTATAATGTACACTGAGTTTTTAAAACCTTAGCTTGAATGTATATGAATAAATAGTGCTCACAAACGTCTGTTGAGATAGTATTCTCAACTGAAACGAGTTGAGGCTTGGACCCGGAAACAGTGTTCATTATGTCACGACTTAAAGCAGAAGCAGATGCAGACTAAGAGAAGAAAAGGACTGTATACGTACCGGGATGCTAGTATGTTTTTCATGACTTTCAACACTCCACTTTGTAATAAGCAAATGGTCAGTGCAGTACCAAGCAGAATGTAGCATTTGTACTTCATGATCGGGATGATCTGAAAGAACAGTTACACAACATTAACAGTTACACTGGAAATCTCACACTTCTGTAAAGGAATTTCACAACACTTTAATGAACACTAAAAACACAAACAGAATGTGAGGCTTGGAATGACATGCAAGTGAGTAAATGATTTACATTTTTGGGTGACTTAACCTAAGTTAGTGTTATAGATGACTGGCTAAAAGAAACTACTGCGTCATGTAAACATGGTGGACACACACTTTTCTAAGCTATATATATATAATGCTCCTAAACACATACTACTTTTTGTTTATGAAGGTGGATCTAACCTGATCTGTTCTAAAAACTAATAGGAGTTCAGGCAATATCTTAGCATGAAAGCCATTAGAAGAATCATTCTACGTAACATCTTTGACATCAGTAAACACAGTCACAACAAAAGCCATCTTTGCCGCTTCAATGTCATCATCTAGGTCCAGTCTTTCTTTTACAAACACATCCACATGAATTAGCAAAATGAGAACCATACGTGAAATGTACTTACCAAGAAATGGTAAAAGCTATAAGGCAGAGAAAAGCTGTAAAGCAGAGTCTTCTTATGCATACGTTGTTTTTGAGGCGATGCATAAAATACATATCTATCCCATGGCATTACCACTGATAGCTGCTTCTTCTTAAGAGCATTTCCTTACTGGAAGAGAGCTGATCACTTTACACTGACACAGACGTGTAGTCAAGTTTCATGTACATTAATGGTCACATTAAACACTAATGCATTTACAAAATGTGGAAAATCTGACAAATATTTCTCTCTCTTCAACTGGCCACATCATATTCTGATTCTGAATTAAATCAAGAATATTTTCAAAAAAGCTTTTGCATGGAATTATTTTGATGCCTTTCAATGCTTTGAAATTAAGTACAAAATTCTTAACTTTACAGCGCAACAATGAATAAAGAGAGTGAAAAATCTCAAATTTCAGTTTATAGAATAACCTCTATTTAAAAATCTGATGCAATTGCCAATGTAACATTTATAGGAACCATATCCACAATCATTAAACAGTGAATGTGGTATATTTTCCTTCAATACACATTTTCAATGCCTGTAACCTAATCAGACAGCATGACTTTATATTTTTAGAAAACAAGAGACATGGCCACACACAGAGACATTAAAACTTGCTAGTAAAAAGATGATAAAACTGTTATGTAATGGAAAAGCTAACATTAATTATTCAATTGCATGCTAGAAACACAATCATTGAAAATGGTCAACTCACCTTTCACATACTGTAGAAGTTTTTTCTCCAATATAATTACATACATTTAACACAGAATGCACATAGATTGTGGCATTAAAATCCTCTTGTTTCCACAAGTAAAGAATGAGACTGTAGAATATAATGTTTGATTATTTAATTAGGCGCAAATAACAAGACAAAGTACAACAACAAGCTTCTGCTCACCTCTTATCAAAGTGAAGGAGTTAAATAACAAACATGGGCAATGCCATGATCCTCTTGGGACAACATTTCTGTGTGCTCCTACAAGTTTGACATGCTCAGCTCATCACATTCCTTAACTCGCTAAGGTTAAAATACAATACAGTTCAGCCATTTTCAGTTTGTTTTCTTCAGGTGGTTTTATGGTGATAAATCTAATTTGTTTAATATGATTGTGACGAGCAGGGCGGGCGAGAGCCGTGAGGGAACGGCGCGAGGCCGGTGACGCGAGTGTTAATGATCGTCACCTGTGAGGCGCACCGGCCTCGAGTCCCTCACGGAGGAGCTCCGGGAGCATAAAAGGAGGAGCGACGACAGTGAAGGACGAGAGAGGACCAGGCCTGGACTTTACGTTATGTTTTATTATGTTTGTGTGGCCGGCAGACGTCCGCGAGGGTCTGCCGGCGTTACTTTCGTTTTGTGTTGGTTTATTTATTAAAGTTTTTGTTTGAACGTTCGCCGGTTCCCGCCTCCTTCTTCCCACATATACGAACTGTGTTACATTGGTGACGATCATTAACACTCGCGTCACCGGCCTCGCGCCGTTCCCTCACGGCTCTCGCCCGCCCTGCTCGTCACAATGATGCATTAAATAATTGAATATTTGACAGTTAATTCATTAAAGATGTCTGTTTAACACACTTTAATTTGCTTTATTGTTGATTATTCACGACTCTGTATAACTACCTGAGCATTGCATAATATTAGGTTAGGTAACAGCAGTTACTAGAATGTTAATATTGTGTTACTCATTTGTTCCTGTGTAGTTATTCATTAATGAAAGAACTGTTCATGAATCACATTTTTATAGCTTATGCAACAGAACGTAACATTGAACCTTACTGGTACTGTAACGCTGGGTGAACTCAAAAAACAAAGGGAGAGCTGGATCAAAAATAGTTTAATAACAAAATAAACATAACAAAACCACAGAGACCAGAGAACCAGGGAACAGATAGCAGAATGAGTAGCACCAAAATGTACATCAGTGTAGGGAAAGACCTGGGGCCCGTTTCAATACGGAGGTTCAACCAACTCTGAGTTAAAACTTGAACTCTGAGTTGACTTACTTTGAAATGGGAAACTCTGAGTTTTCTGTTTCAGAACAGCTGAATTGAGTTAGTTCAATCGACTCTGAGTAGGTTGACTCTGAGTTAAGCGTGTGCACCACGACTATGAAAAGCCATGATCAATGGAGCTCTGATATTACAATTCACCATGGCAACAGTACCTGACAAAAAGACGTCTGCATACTTCAGAGTCAATACAAGTTTAATGATAAGTGGAATTATCATACTCTCTTAGCGACAGATCCTATTTACAATAAGTGCAAATAGCTCTAGATGCAATTTACACTAAGTGAAAATAGTGATATATTCTATTTACCATGTAAAAGTAGCAGTTCTTTGCAATAAGTGTAAATAGTAATTAGATGCTATTCTGGCAGATACATACTATTTGCACATCAGTATTGTTGTACATTAACAGGATGCAGTAATAACAGAGTGTAAATGATTATATTTATTAAAATAATAAATACTTTTATCATTAATAAACACTCGTTAGGCACTTCCACTTCTGGAACATTTTCTTAATTTTATTGAAAATTAATGCCTTTCTGATGTGATATGTGATGGGAAAAGTTAGAAGAGCGAGCTCGGCAAAAGGCGGATTCGAACCCGACCAATCGCATCACAAGTTAGTTCTCTGCGCCCAACGGGCTACTACCTACACCACTGAAGCCATTTGACAAGCGTGTCGTTTTTAACCTTGTGTGACATTGGTGGGCGGAGCTACTGTAATTTCGCACTTAGTGATAGTTTTCACGTGATGTCACGCCCTGAGGTGAACAGGGCAAAACAATGCTTTCCTGCATTGGCCACCAGTCATTTTTACCAGGTTTGTAGAAAGATCTTGTAAGACTGATGCTGGGCTGTTTGGACCAAGAGAGGGCTACTCTTTGAGAAAACAAACGGAATTAATATTTGAACTCTCTCTTGCAAAATTAGCATCCCCATCTGAGACGCAATCACAATGAGTCAATCACACCTCAGCATTACCTTAATCTACATTTCCTTTCCTTCACCCCCTCTTCCCCCTTCTCTTCTCTCTACATTTAGAGATGACCTGAAATTCACCCAAAATGGTTTAATGTGAATAGTTATCATATAACATTATACATTGTTGTTTGGTAAATTTCTCAGTGCGACTGGTACAAAGGTCTCATTCCCACAGAAGTAAACCAGAAGGTAATAAAGGTTTAAAGATTTTAGAGATATTTTGCTCTCTGTAATGGGTGTGTCCACCTTCACAGGGTCTTTCATGCAAATGGCCTTCTGTCCCCAAAAGGTGTAAACTACTCAGTCTAGGACCCTGATTATTGCAAATTCCCATTGTGAACTCATGTTTCCATTTGAAAAAAGTTTCTGTCTTGGTCTGAGTATTTAAAGAGATGTTGCAGGAGGCTCAGGGTGCGATTCTGTAATCAGATCAGCCCACATTGAATCAGCCCACAATGTGCATTTTTCGGTAACACTTTAGAATAATGGTCCGCCATTAATAAGTAACTATGCAGGAAGTACTGCAGGACTAATGAGTAGTACTACATTAACAAAAAAAACAAAAAAAAAACTGTTAAGAGAGAAGAATGAAAGGGGAAAAAAAACATACAGTAAGTTGAACCAACAAGAAAGAACAACTTTATGTCTTCTTTATGTATGTATGCAACAATAACATTAAGCTCTCCTGGCCATATTGAATAAACATAGGGACCGAAAACTTCACTGTGCAAGATAAAGGAATTAAGGGCAAAAAATATTTTTAGTTTTCCAACACAATTTACAGCAGTCCACATACTTGCAGAATATCATTTACATTTATATATTCTTGATGCATTGACAACTTCATTTAGAGATCTTAAAGTTCAAGAAAATTGGAGTGGATTATATATATATAAATTATTACAAAATATTAGCACAGTATAATACCGACCAAACATGTTTAGCACAGTGTGTGGAGACATTCACTCAGTCACTTGCATCTTATACTTACATTAACAGAATATCATCTATTATTTATTCTAGAATATCATCTGTTTAGTCATCTATTATTTATGAAACAATACAGACACAGTGACGCCGCAGACCCCAGCATGCAACTTGTAGCCAACAATCATCTCAGTCATTTTTTATGTGGAAAAAGTCTATAGAATCAATAGAAAAATCTGGATTTTTAGCAACATGCTAAAGCTATCTATTTAAGTGTATTGCTGTTATGTACATATGTGTAGCACCAATGGGAAAAAAATATAAAAAAATTACAAAAATAGTTCTTTTTTGTTCACAAATTGTGCATCTAACAGGCAAAAAAGCTCAATGAGGGTGCTCAATTGCAAAAAAAAAAAAAGGAAGGAAGGAAAAGTTAGCACACCACAGCTCCAAAAATAGAAAAATATTTATTTCATGTTCTCACAACAGGTGACATTTTGACAATGATTGTCTTCATGATACATTGTCTGATGAAGAGCCACTGGGCCAACTTTTCCTTCCTTGTTTACAAAAAAGTTACATTAAAAATTGTTGTAAAAATTGAACATTAAGCCAAAGCAACCAATGGCTATGGCTTAAGCGCTTGTCACTTTCTGGCAAGCAAAACTAAATCCGAAACTCTTGTCAGAATGTTCCTGAGGCCTGTTTTTTTGTTCGTGGATTACTCAGTTTTTTGGATTTTACTGTTGACGATTTGACAATTTGAAACGATCCAGGATTGTTTGGTTTTTCAAAGCTCATCCCGGAGTTGCTGTCATAGCAACAGGTCCGTTAGTTCAAACCTGCTTGGAAGCAGGCTTATTTCATGTAAACAGGTTAATCTACTGCTTTCTAACAAGAGTAATAAAACAATAAAAGAGTGATAAAACAATGAAATAAAATAATAATAGCCTAATAATAAGTCACAATTAGAAGATCTGGTATCTGTCAAATCATCTCAGATTTATAAAGCGAGGTACGAAGAATTGACCCCTGGTCAAAAACAAAGTCTATATTTTGTTAAACAACAATTCCCTAAAAGAAGAGACAAAAGCTTTATAAAGGGAGAGGAGGACAAAAGCCCTTCAGAACTTGATGTATTGCAGGTAGTTCTTAAAGAAATGATGAGACACTTTTCTCCTCGCATCAGCTTTCTTCTGAGCCCTGAAGGACAAATATTTGCCCCGATGCTTATGTTTCTGGTGGCCAATGGAAAGGCCTTTACAAGATGCAACCAACAGCCGGCCAAGTCCATCCATGAAGAACTCTGAGGAAAGGCAAGAGGTTTCCTGCTGTTTATTAACATGCAGCTGCTTTGAAAGCTTTTGTATTATAAAAAGTATATAAATATAACTATAAATAAATGTGATTTGACTCGACTAATACAGTGATGAAATTATTTCAATAATATTATGGCAGTCTCCCCCCCCCAAAAAAAAAAAAAGCTCAGATGTACTTTATAACCTAAATGTAAATATTACAAGCACTTAAAAGACTCAAAACACAATTCAGGTACACACTGGATGTATCCAGAAGAAAGAAACCCATGCTCAAATGAGTTTGCAATACCAACAAAATTTGGGTAATACATACCAGAGTGACCCACTCTTTTCAGGAATGGGTCAAAGCCAACCCTTCTCACTGCATCCGTCCGACCCAAAAAATAATTTACAACTCCATCTACTAGAAAGCAGTCATCAAAGTGCGGAAGTGGCTGATGAAACACTTTTTTAACACGTCTTAGGCAGCCGCCATCCACTTCATCTCCCTCGTCATACTCAAAACTGAAATAATACTGATCACCTGATACCTCACCACCGAGCTAGACAGCAAAAAACAAAACAAAAAAACAGTCAAAGTGAGAATGGATTCTCAATACCTCAAGAAGTAATAGTTTCATTAGTTAACTGCATTTTGAAGACAGACTATTTTTTTATTATTATTATTTTTATTATTTAATTTAAGACTAATCTTTAAGGATATCAGTATTACTGAAAAAGTCAGTTCTATGTCCTGTGAATGCCTTTTTTTACAACAGATCATATGTACCAATAATAATAATAATAATAATAATAAAAAAAATGCTTACAATATCCAGTTCTGGAACCGCCTCCATAATCTCTACAAAGCTCTCAATCTGGGTCCCATTCAAAAATACAAAGTCATCATCAACCCACAGGAAGTATTTGGTGGTGACTTGTGATACAGCCAGATTCCTGCCTGCAAACCAGCCCTGAAAAATCAAATCA